>JAHDVE020011989.1:0-33216 GCA_022606495.2 Halesus radiatus
GTAATTACTGTGGTTTTACTTACCATGGCAGTATTGTGGCAATGTTATCAATAATTGAGGTTTCGATTTTAATGCAGTACATAATAAATCACATTGTTTCTGTTGATCGTTTGGTACAGGGTACATTCGTACCGTGTATTTCATTTTTGTATGCAAAATGGACCAAAATATGTTTTTTTTAGATTAACATTAGTTACAAATGTAAGTAAGTCTAAAGTCACAGTGTTTGAAAGAGAGAGTACGATGACAGTGTCCAATATAGTTGTGAATGATGAATACTTGGAACAAGTCGATGTGTTTGTATATTTGGGAAGTATGTTTACGAAAGATGGTAAAAGACTGATAGGGATATTGAAAGAAGGGTGAATGCAGGAAATTTAATTAACGAAGGACTGAACGCAGTTGGCGCTAACAAAGACGTCCGAAGTCTAAATGTCAAATGAACCAAAGCTATTATTATTATTCCACAATTGCTTGGAATACAAATACAAAAGACGATTATTGCTTACATCCTCAAAAATCTGCTGATACCAACCCATGTATGGCGGTGAGGCATGGAACTGGCAGAAGAAGAATAAAAATAGACTGCATGCTATAGAAAAGAGATCTCCGAGGCGAATTTGTGGTAAAAATCCATGTATGATAGTGAAAAAAATTTTGAGATTCGTCAAAAATGCAAGGCTGATGTAAGCGTGACGAATAAGATTAAGAAACGGAAAGTATGAACAAAGAAAGAATCTTAACGAGAATATGTGAGGTGGGGATTGTGAATGGAAGAATAAGAGCATGGGAGCAAGTCGGAATAACAGAAGAGAATGTATGAGACGACGAATGAATGCGAATGAAGTGTATGCCAAGATCGAATTGTTTGGTGGTCCATCCTCTCTACCTACCTTTGCGGAGGACCGGAGTGATGATTAGTTAGTTAGTTAGTCTTTATTTAAGCATATTTTTAATGAAATAATTTTAGTGTTTTCCTTAGTTCATACTATGTGTTTTCTTGTAAGAGAAGTACTATAGCATCTACATATTTTATATTAGCTACAATAAAAATACAATTTACAAAAAAAGTAAATGTACAACAATTATTACAACAATGAATAGAAATGAACAGAGTAAAATCAAATTGTTATATAAAAACTAATTTAAACATAATTAACGATTTTTGTTAACCAACACGTTTTGCAACTAATACAATAAAAAATTAAATTACTTGTCCAAAAACAATTTTGTTCGAACAATATGGTATGAAGTAAATGGCAGCCTGAAAAAAATGTGTCGGGGCTATAAAATTTTTACTTTTTTCAGACAGAAACAATGAAATTTTAAATTGTCTATTAGTGAAACACAATTCTCTGAAAGAGTTTACGCGTTTCACACCCGTGCTACCCTCTGACTACCCCTTCATAAACCAACTTGAAGCGAGCTTAACCAAACGTTCCATTATTATTTTCCTGACAGATCTCTTGAACTTTTTCCTTTCAACTTTTTAAGCAGAGATTTAAAAAAACTCAATGTGGGGGACTAGTGCCAAAGTGCGACAAATAACATCTAAATGGAAACGTTTCAAATTAAAAGGTTTGAGGCATACCGAACTTTGTACACATTCATTTGGTACACATGAATAATTCACTTAAACGAAATAGCGATTTTAGTTAAAACGATTAAAATTCTAAGCAAAATTACGAAACAATAAAGCCTCCTATAAAAAAAATATCTTTGTAATGGGTAAAGGGAAAAAATCTGTTTTTTGACAGCATTTGGAGTTGCTTTATCTGTATGTAGCAGTGATGAGAATTGTAGAAAAAGCCAACAGATGTCTCGTATAAATAAAAATTGAATAGATATATCCAAGACACTAACTAACAATTACAAATAAATTCGGGCAGAATCTTGTAGTTATAAAAAGGTAGAAGCTATAAATACGCAGGAATTAATTGAGGATGATATTGAAAGCTATCAGAAGTCGAAGTATGATACCGATAAAAACGACAGGATGGATTGAGGCAGCCGTAGATCAGTTGAAATAGAGCGGAGGTCCCGGATATACCGTGAGGTCCTGGGTTTGAATCACAGACCTAACGTTATTTTTTCTTTTCTGTGTGTTTTCGGTTTCGTGTTTCGATTTCGGAGTTAATATATTATAATGGAGTTTATAAAGTATAAATAATAAGAAAAAAAGAGCCTATAATGCATTCTACACGAATCTATATACCTGAGACATAGTGTGTTTACCGAAACAGTTCAATGGAATGACTCTGAATCCAATATAATAACGCCTTCAGGATTATATTTGGAGCAACGGATGGATGGATTCGTGGGTCTAAAGAGACACCGGGTCACAGGAACCAGGATGCCGACACGGTGTTAACTGCAGTCTATTAGCACCAATCACCACTCCTGAGTGAGCGCTGGGTCCGAGCTCACTCATGATCATGTCCGACATTTTTTTAATTACTTTTTTTATATATATTTTATATTTATATTAACACATTATTTTTATCTCATGTATTTTATTTGAAATTTTATTTATGTACAATACGTATACCATATGGGACGTGTGGGATTGTAGCAATCTCCCCACGTTTAGAAATAATATTTTTTTTTTATTAAAGTAGGTCAATTTTACTTTATTTTTTTTATTTTTGTATGACACATCACAACAGTGCCCTTGTATGTACAAAGCACGTACAGGGGAACTATATCGCTACCCGGTCGGGCAACGTTGTGAGGCGGGCTAAGGAGGGGGGCTGTAGGAAGGGATTTGTTAATGCGGTTTTTGAAGAGGCCTGATTAAATATTGAAGGAAAGATAGATGCCGGCAGCTCGTTCCACATACCAGCCGATTTACACAAAAACGAGTCGGCGAAACGACCCGTTCTCATGAAGTCGATAATAACCACAAACGGATATTCCGCTCGTGTCCGTCAAGTTTCACGCACGTGCACCGACGCTGAGGGGATCAACGGTGCTAGCTCCTTCGAACAAGCTCCATTGAAATATCCGTAGAACATAAGCAGCATACTACATAGCGTCTGTGCATCAGAGATGGCAGTCGCTCTGTTAACAACGGATTGTCAATCAGACGAATCGCCTTCCTTTGCAAAGAATTAAGCAGGTTTATTCAGTATTTGGGAGATCCAGTCCAGAGGTCACTTTCAAATTCAATTGTTGGACGTACTTGAGATTTGAATAGGATTAGCAGTTGATTACTATTGAAGAATCTGATAGCCCTATAAAAAGACGCCCAGTTTCTTGGAAGCCAGATTTACTCGGGCTTCTATAGAGCCCCGGAGAAATATAAATCTATTGAATACATTTTTCTTATTTATTAAATCAAATGTACACAAAAATAAAGTTCTCATGAACACAGAAAAAAAAAAACTCCACAACTTTCTACTAAATCTACTTTACTGCTTTAAATCACTGAGCTATGAATACCACTTCAAGCGACGTGAATGACTAATTCGCGTATTTAAGAAACCTGTATCCCATCTTATTCATGAACGCGGTGTAAGCATTATACGCGTGCATAAGATCGGAATAGTGTAAAACGTTAGTCATAAATCACGGCGTAAAGTTCACCAGACTAAAAAAGTCATAATATAAATACCATTGGTGAAGCTCTTCTCACCATAAATATTATGAGTAAACGATTTTAGCACGAGCAATGTAGGGTCCTATTTCTTGGGTAGTTATAAACGAACACTATGTTGGCGTAATATGGATTCTTTATAAGTAACACAGATATTATTATTTAAAAACAACAAGCAGTGTGCAATATAGTTGTGAATGACGAATACTTGGAGCAGGTCGATGAGTTTGTGTATTTGGGAAGTATGTTTACGAGAGATGGAAAGACTGATAGGGATATTGAAACAAGGGTGAATGCAGGAAACTCCATTAACGGAGGACTGAACGCGGTTGGTAACAAAATGTTGTCCAAAGAAGCGAAGCTAGCAGTCCACAATGGAGTGCTGATACCAACCCTGATGTATGGCAGTGAGGCATGGAATTGGCAGAAGAAGGATGAAAGTAAACTGAATGCCGTATAAATGAGACGCATGTGTGGTAAAACCATGTATGATCGTGTGAAAAATATTGAAATTCATAAAGAATGCAAGGCTGATGTAAGCGTAATGAGTGAGATTAAGAAAGGGACGCTTAGATGGTTTGGGCATGTGGAGCGAATGAACGAAGAAAGGAGAATGTATGACGCGAATGTGGATGGAAAATGAAGCCGGGGACGCCCGAGGAAGACATGGCACGATCAAGTGAATCAAATACTTGAGTCGGGCCATGTCAGAAGTCGGAATAATAGAAGAGAATGTATGAGACGATGTATGAATGTGAATGAAGCGAGAAGTGTATGCCAAGATCGAGTTGTTTGGCGGTCCGTCCTCTCTGCCTACCCCTGCGAGGAAACGGCGTGATGGTTAGTTAGTTAGTTAGTTAGTAAAAACAATATTTTTCTCCACTGTTTACTAACATCAGTTATTTGTGGATACCCATAAGATTTAATAAACTTTTTGTTTAAAATATCATCTATGGTATTAATGTAATACTATAACCTTCGTTTATTGCAATCCGTTTAATGATATTTAATTCTTTGTTAAAATTATTTTTTGATAAAGGTGCATTATCTAATCTACTAAGCATGGAATGAAAAGCTGATAATTTTTTTAAAGTTTTTAATTCAAGCATTGATTATGACGCAACAAAGTTAATATCAATCTTTTGAAGAAATTATAAATAATATTTGAACCTGCGACCTCCGGATTCGCAGTTAAGGATCGTGACCACTCAACCACGGAGACCGTAAAATGACATAATCCTACCTCCAGTTTTGATTCAAAATATCTTTATTGATATATTTAAGATTTCACTCCAGTTTTTTCTTAATACGGATATCTATTGTATTAGCAATTCCTCTCCGAATAGCAGAGAGCCTTTGTCCTTAATGATTTAACCGGCGTAATCCTCGCTAAAGAGGGCAGGCTCTATAAGAAATATAACTAGATGGGAGTAGGAAGCAAGGAGAAGATGAAGGCGGCCTCCATTATTCAAAGACAAAATCATATTAGACGAACAAAGGACGGAGATTAGGGAGGAGATGGTTGAAGAATAACCGTGTGATTTATCTATGTTCTGAAAAAGGGGTCGGGAATCTTTTAAATACATTGAAGATCAACACTTCGGGCAGTAACGGATATCTCGCAGGAGCATATGTGAAATGAACTATAGCTTGGCAATAAAATGTGGACAATTAATAAGGCAGAACAAAGTTTTTCCATTACTGTCCATTAAAATTTTCACATTCAAATTTTGACAGCTCGTTTCGGAAATAATCCAAAACAACATATCTCGAATATATAAAGTTTTTTTTAAATTTTCTAATTTTGATCTGTGAATTAGATTTTGTTTTACTTCGATTTAAAGTCAAGAAAATGGGTATTTTGATACGTACATTTCAGAAAAACAAACAAAATTGCCTTTCCATGTAAAATTATTTTCTTTGAAAAGCGTTAAATAATAAAAAAACTTTAAATTTAAAATTGTTTTAGATTATGATGTAGAATCATTTCCTTTCGGAATATATCACTAATTTCTGAAGACCGTTTGGTTAAAGTAAAAAAAAAAATGCATTTTGACCATTGTGCTTTTTTAAACTGAATTTGATTTTCCCGTGAACCTGGGTCTTGAAGAGGCCCATGTTGTAGGAGGAAGGAAACACAGAGGCTGGTAGATCATTCTACAGCCGAGCTGTTGAACAGAAAAACGAGTCGTAGAAGCGACCCGTAGAAGTGACAAATGTCAACCGTGCGCTAATGTTAGGCGCGCAATTGGCGTACTTCCGAATGTGCACCGGCGCCGAAGGAATCAATGACGCTAGCTCCTCACCTTCCGTTAAAATACCGGTAGAATAAGGACAGCATTTCAACCGGACGGCTGTGTTCCAAAGATTTCAATCCGTTTGTTAAGATAGGCGAATCTATCAAACGGACCGCCCGTTTCTGCGCAGAATCAAGGTTTTTTTCAGATATTTTAGGGTTCCCGACCAGAGGAATATTCTCCTGATGAAGGAAGGGTGCTTCCCAAACCGGTAGAGTGTTAATAAAATAAAAGTGGTCTACAACAAATTTATGTGTTTTTCATTGTAAATTATGGCGAGCCACAAAGTTAATGCTTTTTACAAATATGTCTTATTTTTTAACCCAGTTTTTTTTTTATTTTTATAAAATCTGTTTTGTTTTCCTCATCTTTTGCATCAATCGTAAGATTGTTAAATTATTTTATTGCTTGGTACTTATGGTGTCTGTCCAAAGCTAGTGCTTGTCGTTAAAGTTTATATGTTAGTTTGTGTTTGTTGAAATTTATTTTATTGATTAAAATGTCGATTAGTAGTGTTTAAAAAAATATTTGCTATATATCTAATATGTCCGACATGTTGAATATTTTGTCTGTGTATTTAAAACGTGAATATCACAATATTACTTATGTGTCCAAAGAAGCGAAGGTAGCAGTCCACAATGGAGTGCTGATACCAAACCTGATGAATGGCAGGGAGGTATGGAACTGGCAGAGGAAGGATGAAAGTAGACTGAATGTTGTGGAAATGAGATCTCTGAGACGAATATGTGGTAAAACCATGTACGATCGTGTGAAAAATGTTGAGATTCGTAAAGAATGCATAGCTTATGTAAGCGTAATGAGTACGATTAAGAAAGGAACGCTTAGATGGTTCGGCATGTAAAGCGAATTAACGAAGAAAAGAATATAAGGAGAATATATGACGCGAATGTGAATGGAAGAAGAAGCCGAGGACGTCCGAGGAAGATGTTAAGAATGTATAAATAGAATGTAAAAGTAGCACTGTAAGAATACCACTGAATGGAGTTATTTAATCATGTTTTAAGTTTATTTATAGTAAAGCACACTTGAAGTGAAATAACACAAAACTGCGCTATATAAATGCTTTGTTATTATTATTATTATATTATGGCACAATCGTGTGAATCAAATACTTGAGTTGGGCCATGTCAGAAGTCGGAATAATAGATGAGAATGTATGAGGCGTTGTATGAATGTGAATGAAGTAAGAAGTGTATGAAAAGATCGAGTTGTTTGGCGGTCCGTCCTCTCTGTCAGTTAGTTAGTCACTTATTTGGATTTTCTCCCGTCTTTTGAAATGGTGTATCAATATTGTTTGGAAAATATTTACACCGCCATTCGAAGGCAATATCACCGCAAGGACTTGCTACATTTAAAAAAAATTTGCAAGGTGAAGTTAATGTCATTTATAATGAAAAATGGATATATTTTTAGATTCTTTTCACAAAAAAATTCATAACAATTTACGGGGAAATTCAACAGCGTAATTCCTGTGAAATGTCACACGAAGGGCGTCGTACAAAGCAAGTAAAATATTTAAAACTAAAGTACAGAAACGTTTACTATATTTGGGTGCTCGTTATAAACGCGAATAGCCGTATTTGAATATTTACAAATGCCGCCGACTTTGTTGTGAAAAATGCTCTATTTAGTGAGATAAAATTCCAAAAATATAGTACAAAATAACGTATTGTGAAATAAACAGAAAACACTTTCGTTCTTTGAAATTTTAATGTTTTTATAAGGGTTGGACTAAATTACTGCCCACATAAAAATGTTCCTCTTAGCAGCATGTTTGTGTACGCTTTTTAGTTTATTTTCATGTTTTAAGCTACAAACGTCCATATTTCTCACTGCACATTCGAAAAATTAAACTCGATTTAACTTATATTTATTAATTATTATAAGCAATAATTATTAACCTGAAAAATCATACAAATTGAGTAATCTTAAAAATACATGCGGCCGACGGGACTCGAACCCGCAAGAAATGATTGTTGCCTGAAGAACTAGTACATGTTGACTAGTATGGCGGGTAAGAAATAACCTGCTGTGGGTCAGTGGTAGAGCACTTGTCCGGTAAACGAAAGGTCGCGGGTTTGAGTCCCGTCGGCAGCATGTATTTTTTCTCGGAAATTATTCAATTTGTATGATTTTTCAGGTTAATAATTATTGCTTATAATAATTTGTTACCATATTTGTGCTACGCATAAAAAATCTTGTCTTATAAACAGTAATTATATAATTGAAAATACACTTTGTATATACTACTTTACTTAAAATATATAAATATTTCTACATGTTTCGATAGCAATGCTATCATCTTCAGGAATAAATGAATACTAAAAAATAATTTCAACTATAGAAAAATGATAAAAAATTTGAAACAATAATTTAAGAATATACAAAATATGAGCATAAACAAAAATTAATTAAAGTAGGTAAGTAACAGATTAAAAATGTTAATGACAAAATAATTATAAAACATTGAATAATACATTTAAATTTAAGAGATAGCTATTTTAAAAAAATATTTGATTATTTATTAAATTTAATTCGCCATTAACACTTTTTCTTATTTCTAAAATTTCAAATTAATCTAATTGTAAACCAGTTGTATTTGTATGTAAAACTTTTAAACCTTTATTTATATCAAACGAATGATTGGTTTCTAAATATAGAAAAAATATATAATGATAGGGTGAAGGAACACCTAAGATGTTTAAATAATAACAACTATTCTGAATTTGCAAATCATATTTGCAATTAATAATGATGCCACAAAGTTATCAAGCATTTGAAGAAATTACAAACATTAGTTTATCATGTAAAATAATAACTTATATTTGTAAATAGATTATTTTTTTATTTGATTATACGCCCATTTGGACTTTTACATGGATTTTCAGAACAGAAAGAGTGTTTTTTTTTTATCTATTGGGCATTAACTATGTAACAATTTCTAGACATTTTGTTTAAAGAGTTTTATAGACTATGCATTTTTGTTACTTAATTTTATTAGTGCGCTACCCGTTTCGACACATTCGTGTCATTCACTAGCGTTCTTGAAACTCCAAACAGAATATAGTGAGCTATCAAAAATTACAACAGTACAAAAAGATTTTAAGCCATAAAGTAACCAACAACTTTTTATACGTTTAACAGTAACACAAAAGAGAATTATTATTATATTCTTTTCATTTTTTACTTCTTTACCTATTTTACGAGTATATATTTTATCAATTTTATCTATTTTATCAATTTTATCTATTTTATCAATTTTATCAATTTTATCAATTTTATCAATTTTATCAATTTTATCAATTTTATCAATTTTATCTATTTTATCTATTTTATCTATTTTATCTATTTTATCTATTTTATCTATTTTATCTATTTTATCTATTTTATCTATTTTATCTATTTTATCTATTTGATCTATTTGGTCTATTTTGTCTATTTTATCTCTTTTACCTGTATTATGCTTAACTCCTACACCAAAATGAAGAGTCATTTTTCTTAATTAAAAATAATAATAATAATCGGATTACTTCTATAGCGCCGTTTTTGTGGGAAAATCACCTCAATGGTGTTGGCTCAATTGGCGTTGAAATATCAAAATATACGAGTATACCACGTTATTCTGTAATACCATTTGAAGTCTATTATTGTAACAATATACTTTATTTAAGTGTTAAAAATAGTTATACGAGTATTTACAAAGGGATGAAATATTTTAACAGGCTTCTCAAAAAAGTATAAATAATATGTAAAAAAATTCAAAAACATAATTAAATTTTTACGCCACGTTTACATACATTAATGTTGCCTAATTTCTATCACTTAACATTCATTATTTATATAGCCCTGTTTATTATGTTTAACTGTGTGTTCTTATTGTAATAAACATGTTTCTCCCACATTATACTTAAGAGCCAGTTAGCTTCATTGGCTTAGTAACACTTCGATAATAATTCTTCTGTCAGACAGCGTAATCAGATGCAATCGATTCATCAAAATTACAAAATTAATATTTTCAATTAGAATTTTGAGCTTTAAATTTATATGCCTAAAAAATTGTGCTGAATCCGTTCTAAATTGTTAGAGTGTACTTTATACAAAGGGGACCAAATAGGTGAATTATACTCCACTTGACTTGTAACTAATGAAGTGTAGAGTTTTCCACTACACAAGAGTTCCACCTGTCTGGAGCTAGTGGAATAATGGCATCCTCAAACGGGATGTGTTGTGAGACCAAAGGGCGTGAGAAGAGACTAGAAAAGTTGGGAAGTACCTAGCTATTCAGATCTGGTCACTAAATGCGAATAAATATATTTAATACAACGTTTTGATTCTGAACTGTGGTCACCGGAATTATATCCCACCATTCTCCCATATCATAGTTCAATAGGGAACTAACTCAAAATACCTCATTTTGAGAAAAAATATTTGAAATCTATCGAGCTAAGAATGTGCTGATTTCATTATAATTTCATAAAAAATTATCTGACTACATAATTAAGACGAATTAGACTTTTATTGAAATATGAGAATTGAGAGTTTCCTTACCCACTTTTCATCATTAACTCAAAACCCAGAATTTCGAGTTATTTCCCTATTGAACTAAGACATTTTTAATCGAAAAAAAATTCACAAAAGACCAAAACGACACTGAGGTATAATTTTTTCCCCAAAATAGTATGCGAATTGCTGAATAAATAACATAACAAAAACAACGGAATAAATATAACATAAACAATAATTGCATTTCACAGTTAACTGCATAAGAATATAGTATTAAAATTTAAAAAAAAGTATCAATCAAACGTCGTTTTAAACACATTTATTTTTCATGTCTAAATAATATTACTAAATTATGACAGAACATACATAACAAGGGTCACAGTGAGGGTGGGGGCGTGACTAGGGATTAGTGAAGAGTGGGAGCAGAGATAGAGATTGAGGGAGGGGTGAAAGGATACATTTAAAATGGGGCTGTAAGATATTATTTTATTGTTAATAATATACTATTTTCATAAGAAGCAATCACTTTGTGGTTTGACATTGAATTAAGTAAATGAAACACGTTGTTATACAACACGAATATATTTTATTTTCATCTTGGGGTTAGATTTACCCCGATGAACCTTGAGTTAAGCGAAACCGGTTGGTGAAAATAAAATATATTCGTGGTTTATAACAACATGTTTCATTATTATTAAGGGATTTCTTAATTTCCAAGGCATCTAAATTATCTAAGCATTTAGCTTTACTATTAATGCGAAGAATATTGATCCCCGTATTTTTATCAAAACTAAAAATAAATGTGGTAAAAAAAAAGTTTGATTGTTTCATTTCATTATAATGGATAAACACAAAGTGATACCTTCATACAATAGTATCAAAAAGTATCTATTAAATGTGGCATTAGGTCGTACAACGTCATCGGATAGTAATAAAAGTTAATGATGGATAACATGTAGTACATACAAAACATGTAGTAAAAAACTTAGGTTAAAGTACTTAGCTTCTATGCAGTTAAATGGATCCGTTGCATCTGCGTATCTATTATTAACTTCATTTAATCTAGGTACAAGCGAGTGTTTGTAATGCTCAGTCCTGGTGTTGTTACATTTAAACCGGATTTTAGAACGAGGCGGCGTAGAGATCGCAGGTTGACAACCCCCCAGAGTTTACAGGTAGAGTTAATTACATAGGGATTTAATACGAGGATAAGGGACCGAATGATAATACAACAATCCAACCTCCATTAAAGACTAAGTGTTTATACTCCCCCTGATTGTCACGAGCTAATTACGCAATTAAAACATGAATTACCTCACTAATAGACCTTCCTGACTGCTATAACATTCTACACAGTTAAATAGAATATATAAGTGGTATTGCAATTTATATAGACAATGCTTTGATAGAGCTATTTATTACATAATAATGTAATGATATGACGTGGTAAGTTCTTCAACGAAAAATTCTGTTATAACATTCTAATACAGAGACGAATGTAATTATTTTATTATGTTTACATTATTGGAATAGCTTATAAACTTACTTGTAATTTTAAATCATTGAATAATAGTAATAATATATGAATAACAATATTAACAAACTCAAATGAAATATGATACTGAAAAGAAACAGAAAATAAAAGGTATTAGTTGCAGCTGGGAATCGAATCCAGACCCTGTATTATTGGGACAACGTTCTACAAGTGAATTAATGAGACCAATTTATTTAACGTTATTTTGTAGAACATTGTCGCGGGTAACACAGAGGTTCTTGGGTTCCATTCGCAGTTCCGAATAATACATTTTTTTTATTTTCTGTCTTTATCGGTTTATGTTTCATAAAAAAATACCCTTTTCTTTCTTCAATGAGTAATAATTATGTATGAAATATTTAATTATTTTTGTGATATATTAACACAGATATGAAACTTATTTCCACTTTTATTTTATTTCACTGTGACCGGTTTCAGCTTGTTAAAGCCATCTTCAGACTGGTAAAAGTTAATCTTAAGCTACGGTTTGCCGACTTTCTAATTATGTTGGTTATTCCCAGTACAGGGAGTCAAAGACGACTTAATGACAAATATAAAGAAAACCCATGTAATAGAATAAATCCCTTGTAGTCTCTCCCCATCCCTCCTCCCCCACATGTTGTGTATATAAACCGTAGTTTAAGATTAACTTTTACCAGTCTGAAGATGGCTTTAACAAGCTGAAACCGGTCACGGTGAAATAAAATAAAGTTGTTAATAGGCCCAGGTATTTTATCAGGTATTGTTTTTGAAAGGCTCCTTCATCAGGAGAATATTAAAACTTGTATGATTAAGCACATAA
Organism: Halesus radiatus; assembly: GCA_022606495.2. Taxonomy (NCBI): domain Eukaryota; kingdom Metazoa; phylum Arthropoda; class Insecta; order Trichoptera; family Limnephilidae; genus Halesus; species Halesus radiatus. The sequence continues at coordinate 12,753 of JAHDVE020011989.1, forward strand.
TTTTAGGTATCAGCTTCTCTTTAATTTATTGGGAATAGCCAGAATGGGACTAAAAAGATAAGTTAATTTTTAATTTAATTTATCTTTTAGTCCCATTCTGAATATTTTCCAATAAATCGCTCTGTTCTTCCCGGAAATCCTACAATTACCCTTACCCATTTGCTTACCCCCCACTCCAACACCTAAAATTTATATGTCTTGTCAATATTTTATATCATAAGTTAGTTTTAATATTCTCCTGATGAAGGAAGGGTGCTTCCGAAACCGGTAGAGTTTTGGATAAAATAAAAGTGGTCTACAACAAATTTATGTGTTTTTTATTGTAAATTATGGCGAGCCACAAAGTTAATGCTTTTTACAAATATGTAAAATAAAAGTGGAAATAAGTTGCATATGTGTGTTATTATATCATTATAATGGAATTCCACCATGTATTATCAGTTTCAAAAATAAAAATATTCATTATTTTTGTGTTTAATTCGTAGAAATCCATTCGGCGTTCAAGGTCATTTTTATCTTTGAAACAGCTGTCACAGTAATAAAAACTAAAATACTTACAAAATTCAATAATAACATTATTAAATTTGATTTATAATACATTTAAAAAAAAGGATGAATTAGTCGACATTTGCGAACATGACGATTACATTTGACAGTTGACATCGACTAAAATATTGTTAGTTGATCGAACCCGCTCCCTTCATAATTAAGCTTGTCTACATATGGCTGCTAAAAAAAATGAAATCAAAGTATCTTTTCCTATGATTATTTATTGTTACAATGAGCGGAGCATCCAAAAAGTGGAGAAAAATTTTGTCAACCCAAAAATATCCAAAGATAATGTAAAAAATTGGACTCAAATCCTCTTGGACAAAATTGGACAAATATATTGTCCACATAATGCATATTCACAAATATCTACAAACATTTACAAATATCCACAAACATCCACAAATATCAGCAAAAAACACAAAAATTCGTCAAAAATCCATATTTTTATCCAATTAGACCAAAAAAATACTATCTATACAAAAATTCTCCGTCTATACAAAAATCCACTAACATCCACAAATGTACAGATCCCCATTTATTCGTAAAAATTCACCAACATCACAAATATACAAAAATATCCACAAACCTTCACATAAATCCACCAACATAAATAAATATTCACATATATCCATAAAATATTTGAAAAAAATATTTCTCCACAAATATTAAATACATTCACAAATATCCAAAACGTCAATTAAGATGTTAGTTAAATGTTTTTTTTAAACTAATTTAAAATATAATTAAAAACATGGAAAACGATAGAAATAGGAATTCATTTTCGTTATCTTGGCGATTTATAGTTTAGACCTTCGCTTGAATCTCAGACATCGTCCAACTTTTACCAGAATTTTGCGGCTAGTGTTGGGGTAGAAGTAGTTTGATAGGTCGCATGTCGAAGCTACGGATTGTACGAATACGGTGTTATTTCTACCAGAAAAGTGACTGGTCGCGAAGGACAAAGGTCTGCCACGAAGATATTGAAAATGCTACCTTACTAATTTATTCTCCTTCTAATTAGGCAAGGACGCGAAACGACGACCTCTTTAATTATTAACTGTTAAAGTTTGTCTGTGATGACTTCTCTATCATTAAAGTGGTTGCGAATTCATCAGCCGTCAAAACTTACTATAAAATTTCTCCTTTTACTATCTACCTCTTCTTCTCCATCTTCTTCTAGTGCTATAAAGACCCACTCAAAGATTTCCCACCATCAGGGGATCATCACCCTGAAGACTTTAGCCATGAACTTTACTCTACTAACCACTTACTCTATTACGTCTTCCATTCGTCTTCCCCTGGATTATCCGTTGAATTTTATTTTCTTCAGTAACTCATCATGATGTGACCGAAATCTTGTAGTTTTCTTTCATGATTTTTAGCCATTCGATGAAGAATTTCTAAATGAGTTATCATATCAGTTGAGGGTATTTCGAAGATCCACGTATGCACATTTAGTTTTCGTTTAGATTCTATATTCAGATTTTTAATTTTAGACCTATTACTCACTCCTGACTATCTCAACGGGAACCTTTACTTCTTGGGATGGATTCCGTTTGTCATTAAACCAAGTTCCTATATATTTGTGATGAGAAACAGGTTATTTTGGATCATTATAATAGAAGCTTGTTGTTGGATGTATTCATTAATTTATTTATTGTTTTTGTGTTTATAATGTTATTTTAATTTCTCCAAGTATTTTTATTTATTTTTTTATTTTTGTGACATGTTTCGGCGTTCAAGACCATTTTCAAGCTGCAGTTAATCCACATTGCGACGACTTATTTGTATGACTTATGGACATATGTACTCCCACCCCATTCTAATTTGGACGGGTGTTTGAAATAATTATTTATTATCGGTAAAACGGATTAAGTTAGAAAATAATTAAATTTCTCTCTTCTGTTAGGTTTTTATATTTATATTGTGTTTTCCCCGTATTTGAATGACATTTTTTTCTTGATTATTATTTACTTATTATTATTTAATGTATAATATTTATTTATTATTTTTTTCTTATTAATATTTACTTATTTTTATTCATGTATTACCTACTTATTACTGTTCACTGATAATTATTTAATTATTATTATTTACCTATTATTATTTACCTATTATTATTTGGTCACCCTATGATTGTGGCTTATTGAAACACAGATATTTTATGATAGTTATTTGGGTTACAATGAAATTATTACTGTTGAAATCTATAAATGTATGGCCCAACTTAAAGATTTTCTGTACATTTTATAGTTTATACTCCGAATAACTTTGGTATTACATAAAACAAAATAAAATATAATTTTACTAAAATTGTAAAGCCGCTCATCTCAAGACAGTACTGTCCTAGTGAGATGTCCGGCTAATTTATTTGTTTTTTTTTAATTTAAGAATAAATAAATTGATTTATTTACATGTGTTATATTGTTTTGGTTTTGTGAACATACTGAGAAGTGGTGAATAAGTAATTTTCCTGACTTTATTAATTAATAATTGAAAGAAAGAGGACATATTCATTTTCAATCCATATGTGTTACTTGATTCGCTAACCTTTTTCTGAAAAAAAAAAAACTTTTTCTTAAAACTTTCTTTTCAGATCATTGTTATTTCCTGAAAATTATTATGGTTCTTTATGGGTTACAGCTATTAAATAAAATTACTAAATTAATACGTGTTTAAATAAATATGGTGTACATTGTACACAATTACTTATAACTCCAATGTATTTTGACGTGAAGATGTTCGGTTCTTAGATGCACAAAACATTAAATGTTCCAACATCGTTAACATGTCGGCAGTTCCATTGTTTTAAGCAAATTCAAACAAAATGATAACTGAGTGTCTATAGGACCCATTGTCTCATTATAATATCGACATTTGTTGTTAATCCATAGTAGATAGGCATCCCTTGCATCTAGTTAACATGGTATAATTCTGTTCCTGAATATGTCTGGAAATGTAACATCAAATCATAGTTCTACCCCCTAGCAATTCCTGAATATATTGAAATTAGTACCGTTTATGCTAAGGGCTGAAACGTTGTGGAATCAGGTGTCAGGACAAAATTACACAGGCGTGAATTTCCCGTACTAATATTATTACACGGCCAGAATTAAACACGGTCGAAAATACATATTGACGTAAGTACACATGGCGATAATTACACCCACTTACGAGGAACGGCTGGGCGGCCTGTTTCATACAAAACTTAATTTTGGATTTTAGGTCAAAATACTCACCTAAACCTAATGAGATATATATATTTTTAAATTAAATGTTTAATAAATTTGTAGTACGTATGAAAAGTATTTTATTTATTTTTGTTTTACATTATGAAATATAGGCCATTAAAGGAATTAATTTTTCGCGATTTTAGAGGCATTTTTAACAATTATTTGGGCGCTAACGGTGATATAAAAAAAGTTTTACCAAGTTTGGAAAATATAATGAAATATAAAATAAATGAAAATTTTTAAAAAACACATTTCAAAATAAGCATTATGTTTGACTTTAAATTAAATTAAAAACGACCAATTTACGTTGGAACACAAATTTGTCGCACAAAATATCGACCCGAAAAAACCTTTTTTTTTAAATGTTTTGTTTTCGTATTTTTATTTACGTAATCGTATTTACATAGTATCAAAGCCTGATTAAAATTGATAATTTGTTGTCGGTAGCGATCCGTATTCACCGTCTCACCAGGTTTTAATAACTCGAAGTACACCACACCACACTGGTCCCACCAAACACAGAGCATTGTCTTACGGCCAAAGCGATTTGGCCTCGGAGTGGATGGACCGGCCTCACCAGGTGAAAGCCATGATTTTTTCCGCTTCGGGTTCTTAAAATAAATCCATTTTTCGTCCCTCGTGACAAATCGATGCATAAAAGATTTCCTTTCGAACCATTGAAGCAGCATTTCACAAATGGTTTTTCGATTATCGATTTGTCTCTCGTTCATTTGGTGTGGTACCCATTTTCCATACTTTTGGATCTTTCCCATGGCTTTTAAACGATGGCAAATTGCTCCTCGGGTTACATTAAGTGTTTGAGCCAATTTTTGTTGCGATTGGGTTGGGTCTTCATCCAATAACGCCTGCAATTCCTCGTCTTCGAACTTTTTCGTTGCATCAGGATGTTCATTGTCTGTTAAATCGAAATCTCCACTTTTACATTGACGAAACCATGTCTCACATGTTCTAATCACTGGAGCATGTTCACCATAAGTTTCTACCAGCAACCGATGAACTTCAACTGTTTTTTTCTTTTGATGAAATGAGAAAACCAACGAATGCCGCAAATGCGATTTACTTGGAACGAAACTCGACATATTCACTGAGATAACCAACTATGACACTATTATTTTGGCAGAATGTAACTTGTGTATTTTTAAAGGTTAATGTCCTTAGAAAAATATGACATAGATGCCAAATCATAGAAATGTATACATATCTCTAGCGACATCTATGAGTATAACCGGCAAACTTCAACTAACACCCCTGGTATATATGGTGAAACCACTGGGTGGAAATTATCACCGTTTTTCTATCATATCTACATTGAGCAGAAGTAATTTGAAGAGTTTCAAAACCTAGATAGTCCAGCATTATGGTCGAGGACATTAAGGACCAGATGATTCCCTCTATCGGTTTTCACGTCAAGACTACTTTTTGATTTTAAAACGGAAGCTACTATTAAATGATTCTAAAAGCCCCCGACTGTCCCCACCCGGCACACATAGATTTATACATATCAAATCATTTACGTGTTCTCATCCAAAGCAGTTCCTGTTCTTGAAGCTAGTGGAGACATAACATTTATAAACAGTAACACACTTTAAAAGAGGACAATAGAATGGAAAAAAAAAAAATTTCACTCACATTTCAAGGCAGCGTACAATACAAGAACAGAATATTTCTGTTAAGCCAGCATTACAATGAATCTTAAAGCCTACCTGCTGTTGATTAGCCACCATGGCTTGGTGGTGCACCGCCTCTTGTTCTATGGCCGCCATGGTAGCCGCAGTGTCATGTCCGTTTTGGTGGATGTGAACTTGGTGGTGCGACTGTTGCTGGTGGTTTGTCTGAATCCCCTGGTGGTTCTGCAGCTGCTGCTGCGTCTGGTGGTTTGACGTCTGCATGGCCTGGTGGTTTGTCTGGATGCCCTGGTGGTTCGTTTGCAGGCCTTGGTGGTTTGTCTGCAGGCCCTGGTGGTTTGTCTGCAACAATGAAAAATGAACATTATAATGTTATGCTTTGAATACGATTGAATGGAGATGCAACCAATCCGTGCTGATTAAACACTTATTGATGCTTCCCTATTCTTTAATGGAAAAATCATGGATACCCTTTCGCAAGACCAAAGTAACACCACTGGAGTAGATATAGACAATTTATAGCCAGACAACTGAGTCTTGGCACCCAAATTGTTTATTACATCATCCATGTTTTAATTTCTTCTTATACATTCTTTGTTGTGCCATATTGGTAAGGGGTAGTAGGTGTTTGCTTTGTAACCTTCTTTGATGGTGTCAAATTGCAGTAGGGCTACATACGGCTAGAAAAATCTCTGTTATTCCAAGGAAAATATACAAAAAAAAAATCAAAAGCCTTTTGACCCTAAAACACAATGGATGCGGAGCATCCACAGCATGTATGGATGAACCGCGCCTGATACTCACCTATCCTGACTTACGTACGATCTACCTTCGAGTTCGGTGGAAATTAAAATCTCGAATCGAATGGCGGTAATATTTTTAATGATTTATATATGGGAGTGTCGAGAGACTGTAACGTGATACTGGTGATCATTGAAGTGACTGATTGGAAGGTGTAACGGGGTTAGTTCTTTTTCATTATTTATTTCCATTTTGTATTTTTTTTTTGTATTGATAACAGGCTCAAATTTTACATATTGAGGATACAGTTCATCGAGATTAAGCAAGTGAGATATTCATTCCCTAAAATAGTAGATACTGATGACAATTTTTTTGGGAATTGGTTCTTCGAATAAATCACGAAGAAATTCGTGCAAGTAAGCCTTATGGATTTTATTTTGCCGAAATAGTATATGTAGACGTAAATATCAGATTTTTTAAAATTATTCAAGGGCGTTGAAGCATGCTTTCACAAAATAAAATATCTTGATAATATTGTCAACTCGATCCCACGAGAGTAATTGCGAGGGAGAAGTTTGTAGAATGGAATGGTTTTTATATATTTTACTTGTCTCTATCATACCAAGGGTTGGTAGAAGCGGAGTAATGGTGTATCCTGAACATCTAGGAGAACCTGTATCGGGGCGTTCAGGTGTTTGTGAATATATCTGATGATTTGTCTGCAAATGGTTGGTCTGCGTCGGTTGGTGGTTTTGCAGCAATATCTAAAATGGCTCAGGTGGTTTGGTTGTTGGCAGTCTGCCAAGCTGTGCAAAAGTTTTCAAGTATCTATAATGTGTGCGTGTCTATACCTGGTGATTTGTCTGAAGCCCCTGATGGTTTGTCTGCAGATGATTGGCCTGTATCGGCTGGTGACTCTGCTGAAGGGTCTGGTGGTTCTGTTGCAGGGTCTGGTGGTTTGGCTGTTGCGTGGTCTGCTGCTGTTGTGCCTGCCTCTGTTCCGCCGGGGCCAGGAGTGGGAGCGTCTCTTCGCTGCCGCTCTGGGAAGAGTCCGGGGGGGTCATGTGCTGGCGCTGGGTTGACAGAATCTGCATCTCCCACATCTGCTCCTGTCGTATGTCGTCATTGTAATCCTGTAGAAAAAAATAAAAATGGTTAAATAAAAATAATCATGAGTGCAAGTGGACCAGTCTACCCATATTCCGGAAAAAAATATTTGTTATGTTGCACTTATAAGAAAAATGATAGAGGCATATTGTGGACATGTCTGTGTGTCTGAAGTTACGTTAAATTTATGTTGCCTATCTATCTTTTATATCTATCTATCTAGCTATCTTTCAAAACGATATGGTGCATGGTTGTAAGAATTTTCAATCAATAACATATGTATATAGAAATTTGAAACACCGTCGACCGAAATACTGATTAATTTTAAAATAAGACAATTTATTTTACATTTTAGATAAATAACAACTAATTAACATTTATTATGCCTTAGGCTAATCTCACCTACAATATGGTCTTATCGGATGGGGAAGTTAATGCGATTCCACTATAAAACCAGTCCTCATAGCACAAAAGACAATTTTGAAAATTATACTTAGAGTTCCCATTAGAATTCTTATTGACTATGTTTTCAATGCCCTGAATTTAATGTCTTTGAAACAAATATATTTAAAAGATATTTTAATTTACACATTCAAAAACCAGGAAAACTTTTACGTATAAACTCGAGTCTATTCACAAGATCCCCATTACAACATATTATATTCCACCAATCGATAACTAAAACGACTTTTGAACAAAGAAATCTACAATATTCCTCTATTAAAGTATTTAACATCCTCCCTCTAGCAATAAAAGCCATTTAAAAATTTATCCACTTCAAAAGAAGATACGTGTATCGAACGTGTCTAAAAAATAGATTAATTTGAGCAGATCATATTTCTTTATAATCAAATCTAAATTATTGTGTAACACATGCGATAGCGAGCCGAGATTGCACCACTAATGCAATACCGAGCCGAGATTGCACAATACGTGCAATACCAGCGTATAATGTTCGGCGGCGCCGCGCGCGCTATAAATAGCGTAGGTCTTTTCTACTCCAGCTGTGGAAGGAATATTAGACTCGACTTACATCTTTCATTTCGCTCTAGCTTGCATACTTCGACATTTTTTCTTGTCCGGGTCCCCCACGTCCCGTATAATATGGATTAAGGATACGGGAAGGAAGAATATAGATATGATTTTTCAACCGAACAGAGATTAACGCGCATCGTATGTTTCCTCTAGACTTAAGATTTAAAAAAATAAATTATATTTATAGGTTTCTCTCATAACATACTTACTTAAAAAAATAACAAATTGATAAAAAAATGACCTAATTTATAATTCATAGTCAAAACCATGAATAACATGACCTTAGAACGGGGTACCCCAAAAATGTCAATTTTTTTTTTACTTTTCTCAAACACTATGAAAAAAAAATCAATAAATACATTTTTAAGAAACAAACAGTTTTCAGCACAAATATATATACAAAGGAAGTTTAACAAAAGGTAAGCCATCAAAGTTTCTTGTGCTAAAAGTGGTTAAATACAGACGTTTTATTTATGAAGCTAACAAAAAAAGAAAAAAAAAAACAAATAAGAAAGGATGAGGAAGATAGCATCGGGACAGGAGATGCTCTCAATACATTTTATACTTGTGCATCAATTTGTGGTCGTACGTATTACTTCGGTTCGATATTTTGAAAGGGTATTGTGGAGAATGTCGATATTGTGAGATTGTGTGTTATATTGCGCACAGATACGGGGAATTGGAGAATTTATCCTAAGATTGGTCCGAATACGGGAAAATTTAAAAAAAAAATCAGTTTGTCGGGTTGGTCTAGACGGTATGTAAATGTTTATTCCATGTACATTAAATTATATAATGTACTCATATGCAGTTCTTGTGAAAGTTGTATAAAAGCGAAACCATGTCAACGGTGCTGAAATGTTATCATTGTTGATGTTGTAATAAATTACCTATTTTTTTAGAACACCAAGCGATCTCTCAGTAAAAACTGTAAAGTTTTTTTTAATGCTTTACGTTTTAACCAGCAAATCAAATTTGAATGCCAAAAGAAAAACGTAGTTTCGTCAACAAAAACAATTTTCGAAATTTAAATATTTACAAAATATTTTTTGCAGAATTTTCTGGAAATAATAAAAATTGTTTTTTTTTTTTTTTTGAAAATGAGTGTTAATCAAATTTAATAATGTTTTTATTAATTTCTGCAAGTATTTTAGTTTTTAATATTGTGACAGCTGTTTCAGCGTTCAATGCCATTTTCAAAATGTGACCACGCCGACCTATATCGGACAGACGGGAAGTACTTTCTCAACTGGATTCAAATAACATACATGATGTTATAATAATAAAAACTCTTTTTAAAAATTCGCAGAACATCCCTTAGTGAATAATCACGTACCCCTTGACAACGACGAGCCTAAACCCCCACATATAGAAAGAAAAGGTCTATTTAATTTACTTGAACAAGTGGAAATTAATAAACGAACGAATGATCCTAACATAACGTTAATAATAATTTGAGGAAAATTATTTATTCCCCACTTCTCAGTATGTTCATATTACCAAAAAAATATGAAACACATTTAAATAAATCAATTAATAAAGCATGGTAATTTAAATGCGGAGAAAACACATTATAAATGTAAGTACCTCACAGAATAGAGAATTTTAATTATTTTCTAACTAAATCCGTTGACTTCTAACTTTTTAAAAAGTTTTTCTAACTAACTTTTACCGTTAAAAAATCATTTTAAACACAGCGAAAATTAAAATTAGGTGGGAGTAAAAAAATCATATAAGTAAGTCGTCACAATGTAGGTTAACCACAATTTGAAGATATCCTCGATCTCCGAAACAGCTGCCACATAAGAGGGGTAAGTCTAAGAAATTTATTTATTTTATTTATTTATTTCTTAGACTTATCCCTATCCATTGTTAATAATAAATTTGAGTTCAATATTTATAGAAAACCTACTTTCACAGACACCGCAATTCACAGTACTTCTAACCATCCTATCTCCCATAAACATTCCGCCTTTCATTCAATGATTCACAGACAAGTCACTATTCCTTTATCTAACGCTAACTTTACTGAAGAACTCTCTAAAATCAAATCTATTGCAATAAATAACGGATACCCCCAAATCTTAATTGATAAAATCCTTTCAAAAAAACTTAATCTAATATCTACTAATAAATTTCTTTATAATAATTCACACAATACCAGGGAGAATATAAATCAGGGTTGGCGTAGAATTTTATTCATAAATAATTTTTCATCTTCAAGTGTTTCTAAATTCCCTACAGGAATTAAAGCTGCGTTTTATACTAATAATAACCTAGAAAAACTTTTAATAAATTCTAAAGATAAAGAAAATAACTTAAGCCATTCTGTCATCTATAAACTCAAATGTAACGATTGTCCAGCCTTTTATATCGGTAAAACGGCTAGAAACATTCAAATAAGGGTGGTCGAACACTTGAGATGTCTAAACAGTGTCGGGTTTTCAGAATTCGCCACCCACCTTATCGATAATAATCACTCGTTTAATAAATCTTCCGGGATACATAGAAATGGGATAGGTCTACACCTTAATAATCTTGGAGCCCTTGAAATAAAAAAAGTCATTAAAAATCAATAAAACCAATCTACTTAATAAACAACTAGATTTGTCTAACACCCCCATTTTAAAAATATTTCCATTACCTCCGCCCACTTTCACCCCTCCCTCTGAAGCTCTTTCTTCCTTGCCCCCCACCTAAGTTGATGTTCTGTCTCTCTCTTCTAATTTTCTATTAAATACCATGTATTTCTGTATTATGTTTAATATATTTTTATTCACCCCTGAGGAATGTTCAGGTTGAATCGAAACCGGTTGGATGAAAAAATAATAAAGCGAAATTAAAACAAAGTTATTTTATTTTTTATAAAACGATATTCATTTGTACGTAACGTGAACCATTGACGAAAAATTCAATAGAAAGTATTGTATAAATCGTTAGAATTTCATATCCAACGATAAAAACATTTCATATTCTCGCGATAAAAGATGAAATACAATGCACTCACATAAAAAAAAAACAATAAATCCTGAAAAACGAATAAAAATACATGAGAAACAATACCGACATCTCTTTTTACGCAGTAACGCACTGGGAGCGCAGAACAGGACAAGGGTGTTATAAATATGAAGAGACAATGATAACAGTACGACCAGCTAGGGAGCAAAATCCTCTCTTTACGACCCATGAAGCTTGGAATATAAGTCATTAGCTAATTGGTGCTTCATCATTCGCCGGAGGGGTGAAATGTCGACTTGTTGAAATGTTTCATGCAGGGGATGAGAAGTAAATTAAATCTGCGTTTTGAATAATTGTGTTTTTCAATTATTAATGAATTTTAGGATGCTTTATTGTGATTCCATTCATTACAGATTTCTCTTCTGCCAACAAGCAAATACATATGAAAAATGTTCGTTTTGATACTGTCGATATCATTTGAAGAAATAAACAAACTAACGCGAAAATCTAGAAATTTGAACATTTTTTCTGTCAGGAATTTCTATTTATTTATTTATGTGATTATACGCCCACCTGGGCTATAATATAACATAAGATAAAAAGGAATCAAATATTAAAGTATATAGATAATTTTTAACCTACCTGTTATTTACTTATTACTATTTACATAATTTTATTTACTTGACTGGTGGATTTTCCCACCGAATTTGAATGGCGCGCTGTTTAGAGTGTGGTAAAATTATGGTACACGATTGTTTTTTTTTTAATCCTTTTTATGAGAGTTCACTGCATTTTTTTTTAAATGGCCTCGAACTCCGAAACAGCTGTCACAATAATAAAAACTAAAAATACTTGCAGAACTTACTAATAATATTATTAAATTTGATTTACATTAAATTAAAAAAAAAAAATTAAATGGATTCCACGAATTAAACACAAAAACAATTAATACACTGCATACCCTTTGAAAAAAATCGCTGCCACCGTTTCCATTACTTGCAATTATTGAGCTATAAAATGTCTATTTCATTAGAAAACTAAGACAAGAAGGCATTATTATTTTTAGAGTTTTTTTTATATACTTCGTAAAAAGAGTGGTTTAAAGTAACTACACATTTTTTATAGATGAGTTAAGCTAAGTTTTAGAGACGGATTAAAGTTCTCAAGTGAAGACATATTTTTGTTGGTACTTACTTGCTGATAAGTAAATATGTTTTTCTAATATAAGTTATCTGTCTATGTGTCAACGTTCAAGTTAACGTTCCTAGAAAAATCAGTCTAAAAAGTTGTACCTGCGCGTGAAATACGAAGTGGGATGAAGCGGCTGTCGATGTAGCCCAAATCCTTCCGACCAAGAACGAACCTCTGTTGGCAATAAAAACGCCAATTTACATTATTTTGATTATGGTAAAACCGATGAAAGGTTTCACCATTGTTTTTCTAGTTTTTCCAGAACGACTTACGGAGACATGTAGACATTTTGCAGTGATCTTTGGAGATCCATACCAGGCGAGCGCTTGTAATCGACTGAAGCCCGTGTTATCTCATTGTAGCCAGTTGGCATCATTTATGTGTTAACGTTAATGTTTACTCCATTTGTGTACCTTAATGATATAAATACGCAGCAGCAGGATTCAATTTGGTAGGCGGGTATGGGTACCACCCCGCCGGGAACCATTTATTGAATAACCATCACCTCTGCCATAGGTCACTCCAAGTGGTTCGCTACGGTAAGTGACTTCGCAGGGTGCACGGGTTTATGGGGGGTGAGGTTTGTCCAAGTTTGGCCCACCAACCGGATGAACCAGATTGGGAGAGGCCGGTTGAGAGAGACCCTTTGAGCTCTCCAGTCGGACTCTCTCGATCTATCATCTGAGGTTTTGAAATCAAAACACTGGCCGCGCGGCACATTCATCAAAGAATGGCAAGTTAGGCTGGCGGCGCCGCGACTTCCAGCTGTCGTGGTCGGCAGCAGCTGACTGGACTTACATAGAAAAAAGAGCTTTTACTACCAGAATGTTCGGGGGTTGAAAACTAAATGCTCGCATTTCTACAATAATGTTGCGGCCGGTGACTATGATGTCTTAGCGCTGACCGAGACTTGGTTGAATGCGGGTGTTTTAACCTCTGAGCTTTTTGGTGGTGACTTCTTAGTTTTTAGAAGGGATCGAGACAATGGAGATGGCCACAGGCAGGGTGGCGGTTGTCTCCTTGCCTTTAAGGGCGTGGAAGGGTTAAAGGTCGAACGCATCCACGCCCTAGAAACTGAGCAAGAGGATTTATGGGTAAAAGTATCTTGCAAACTGTCTGTCACATATATGTGCGTAGTTTATTTCCCGCCTAGCAGTAGGTGGGAAGTATTTAAGCATTTTTTTGACAAAATACACGCTAATTTTGATGAAATTGGTAAAAAGAATATTATTATACTGGGAGATTTTAATTTGCATTCCGCTCGGGACGCCCCTAAGGTGGAATCCGACTTTGAATACCTATGCGCAGTCTTCGGTCTTTCACAGTGTAATAATATTCAAAATTCCAATTCCAGAATCCTTGACTTTGTTCTGTGTAATGCCATTCTTGAGGTGAGACGTTGTGTTTTTCCACTGTTGCTAGAGGATAGCTATCATCCGGCCATTGAATTCCAGTCCAGTTTGATCAGATCGCCCTTAAAAAGTAATAGAGCCCCCACCATTGTAAATAAAATCTCAAGGGGGTGGAATTTCAACAAAGGTGATCTCACCGGCTTGTACGATTCAATGAGCCGGGTGGACTGGCAAAACCTCTTCACATTTGCTACAGTGGATGAGGCGGCGCAATATTTCTACACTTGTATTTACGATGTATTTGATTCATGTTTTCCCAAAAAAAATGCAGGCAGTGGTGGTCGCAAATATCCGAAGTGGTTTTCGAGAGAAGTCATTTCGAATATAGAGATCAAGCATGCCCTTCACAAGCGTTGGAAGGCAGGAGGACTTCAGAGTGAATACGATCTTTTTAGTTTTTACCGGGCATTAGTTAGGCGCGAGGTTCGAGTGGCCTATCGAGCTTACGTGTCTGAAATCGAAGGTAACATCATGCACGATCCCAAGATGTTCTGGCATTACATAAAAACCCTTCGGAAGGATGGTGGTCTTGAAGATACCATGATGAAAGGTGATCAGGAATTTCATGGCTCGGGTGTGGCAAACGCGTTTGCTGATCATTTTCAATCTGTCTACAGTAGAGATCCTCCACTTCTAGATATTAATAATGCTGCCGCATTTAATACCAGAGGAGCCTCTAACGTTGACTTATGTATATTTACGGAATCTGATATTATGAATGCCATAAGACACATGAAGAACTCGCACTCTATCGGCCCCGACTTCGTTCCCGTATTCTTTATTAAAGGGTGCGCTGAATTCCTCAAAGCACCTTTAACTTTTATATTTAATCTAGCTATTAGTACCTCCACTTTTCCAGAATTATGGAAAATTTCAAAAATATGTCCTATTTTTAAAAATGGTTCCAAAAAGTCAATCGAAAATTATAGACCTGTTGCCATACTTTCAGCTCCTGCTAAACTATTTGAAAAACTAATCCATAAATTCATTGTACCTCAAATAGACGCATATATTATCCCCGAACAGCATGGTTTCAGAAAAGGAAGATCTACGGAAACCAATCTGATGGTTTTCACTGACTATGTTGCTAGGTCCCTAGATAGTGGATACCAAGTAGACTGTTCGTATAATGATTTCTCCAAAGCCTTTGATACCGTGAATCACGATATCTTACTAACAAAACTTGCCCAAATGGGTTTCTCCCTACGTATGCTAAAGTTTTTTTAGAAGTTATCTCAAAAACCGGAAGCAATTTGTCACACACGGAATTTTTCAATCCGCTGATTTTCTTGTTTTTTCTGGGGTCCCCCAAGGGTCAATCCTAGGGCCTCTTCTCTTCTCTATTTTCATTAATGACATTGCAAAAGTCATCCGTTTTTCTCGCTTTCTCCTTTTCGCTGACGATCTCAAATTATTTCTACTAATTAGAAATATTTTAGATTGCCTACATCTTCAAGCTGACATTGATAACATCTCTGAATGGAGCTTACGAAATCAGCTTTATTTCAATATCTCAAAATGCGTAGTCCTGTCTTTCACTAGAGCATTTAGTCTCACCTACCACAGATATACTATGCTCAGTCATAATCTCAAACGTGTTTCTACTATAAAGGATCTTGGAATCGTGTATGAAAGTAAACTTACGTTTCGTGTTCATATCGAAGGGGTATGTCAATCTGCATTAAAAATGTTAGGATTTGTCATTCGGACCGTGAGGGTTTTTCGGGATACTCGTACTCTTAGAATATTATACTACTCTTTAGTCCGTAGTAGGCTGGAGAGTGGGTCGGCTATTTGGAATCCTCACGAGACGGGGTGCTCCCTCATGTTAGAGAAGGTTCAGAAAAAGTTTTTGAGATTTCTTTACATGAGGGAGTACGGACTCTATCCGTGGCTTTATCCAACTAACTTTCTTCTGGGCATGTTTGGATTTCACTCCCTGCAGCTCAGAAGAGAGGGGTATGCTGCTACCCACTTTTTTAGACTGCTGCGAGGCTCCATAGAGAATTCAGCTATTTTGGAACGCATAAGTCTTTATGTTCCTGATGACTATCTAAGACAGCGTCGTCATAGATTATTCTATCTTCCTACCTGTAGAACCAACCTGCCAATGGTTCTCCCGGTGGGGAGGAGTATATTGCTCCTGAACAAAATCTCAGAGGATATCGACATATTTTGCGTCAGTGAGGAAAGATTCAAAGGGGAAATTCTATTGATTCTTGAAAGAATCTCTTCTCATTGACGCGATCTTCACCACTGCCTGAATTTATTTAAATATCTCTGAATTTATTTTTTTTATTTTTAGTATATTTCTTTTTCCTTGTACATTGTTTTACAAATATTAAATAAGTACCTGTAATTTCTCTTACGTATTAAATATAACATGTTTGTAATTGTATTAGAAATTAAATAAAAACATTATTATTATTATTATTATTATCTTGCACTGCAGTGGGAGGGATGGATTCCGTCACTCCCAGACACATTGACCTTTAGATTCCTACACACCCCTCATACATTTTTTCTTCCCAGAACTTCCTCTCCTCTTCTTAAAATTAACCCTCCACACAGTATCCCCAAAGATGACAGACCCTAAGGGAAATTATTTAAAAAAAAGGTACATATTACACAGTTGTGGAAACTTCTGGAAAAATAGTTTAAAAACTATTTATTTATTTATTCATTATAGAATCCTGAAGAATCGATGTATAATTTATTTTTTATTATTATTATTATTTTTTTAATTTAACGTA
This sequence comes from Halesus radiatus, assembly GCA_022606495.2. Classification (NCBI taxonomy): domain Eukaryota; kingdom Metazoa; phylum Arthropoda; class Insecta; order Trichoptera; family Limnephilidae; genus Halesus; species Halesus radiatus. The sequence continues at coordinate 29,381 of JAHDVE020011989.1, forward strand.
AATCAAATTTAATAATGTTATTATTAAGTTCTGAAATTTTTTTAAATTTTATTTTTTTGTAAATTAATGCCCATAATGTTTTTATATTTAATAAATTAAAAATAAATGTCAAATTTTTACAAAATATAAAAAGCAAAAAAGTCCCGATAAACTACTTTCCAGTAATTTAAAAAATAAAACAATAACTTTGTTTACATCACTTTTATTCATTATATACATTTGCCAACCGGGTTTCGCTACTACCGTAGCTTCGATATTGTTTTATTTTTTAAATTATAATAATAATAATAATAATAATAATAATCGGATGATTTTTATAGCGCCGTTTTTGTGAAAAATCACCTCAAGGGCGCTGTACAAATCTTACTTCCTATTCTTACATTATTCCTATATTACATCTATTACATTTTTTTTTGGACAGGCTATCATTACATATTATTTATAGACCATATAAAGAGATGCAGTTAAATTATCAAAACTAAATACGGCTTGAGTTTTCATACATGTTAGTTTGAGAAAAAAAAATGCTAACTGTGTTTATTCCTTACGATATATTGCAAAACGCTAATACAAATGATAGGAGTCATGTGAAGTTGGGCGGCGGTGAGGACGGGGGCCGGGGGAACTGATCCATACCCATATCCAATCTTCTTTGTCTTTGTCGGTGACGCCCCTGGGCGGCCTGACGGGACTGCCCGTACGCCAGGTAACGCTTGTCGGTCGGCTTCAGGATCTGGAAAGAGCACACCAGCGTGTCGTCCATTTCTCGCCCCCAGCCGGTGGTGTCCTTGTCGGGGTCGGACCACAGCAGGTCGCAGGGCAGAATGGTCGGGCACGTCCGTGGGCCGCATGATGCACCGGATCTGCTCTGTAGACTGGAGGTCAGAACTCAGGTCGCCGTGACAGCAGAAGATCTTCTTGTCAAATGTCTTTTCCTATTGCGCCTTTCTCGGCAGCCACGAAATCTAATTTTACGGGTTGCGATTGTGGTACAACGTTCAGGTTATACAACGATATCTTTTTGCAGCTATTAAATGGTCCAAAATAACACATTCACTATTAAGTTTGCGTCGTAAACGGTATTGTTTACAATCACCATAGTTTTAAAGAATAACATTGTAAATCAACCATTCACTTTGGACACTACCCTAGGCTTTTAACAGGCAAAGGTCTTTAAACAAGCACATGTGGCGACCGATGACCGATGCTTTTGGGTTAATTTAGAACAAAATGACGGATTTGAACTTAAAATGTTTGGGTTTTTATTTGATTTTTTATTATAAACTTGATTTTAGCCCGAAACGGCCACACTAAAATTATATGATTTTTATAAATGTAACCTATAAATTATTACGGTTATTTTACGCTATTTTAACACCCGAAAAATTAAGAACTAAGCAATATTTCCCAGATAAACTGGAGCGCTTATAAAAAGCTGCCGGCTGCTGCGAGAGCGCCAAAATGTCACATCACCAAGTTACCTCTTCATATGAAAAAAATAAATACTTTTTAGTAGTTTGGCTAACGAGTGCTTGTCATTCAAAATCTTAAAATAAATTACATATACAGTTAAGGTCTATATAAAATAAAAATAAAAACATATGTATCAAGCTAAAATCTCTAAAACACAAATATTTCTCAACAATCTTACTCAAAAAGATTTCTACGTATATAAATAATAAAATAATAATAAAAAATATAGTCATGTCTTCAACATATGTACTAACTGTTTTATTTGAATAGAATGTTTTATTTCAGAAGGTCACATATTTAAACAACTAGGAATCATGTAACGTTCATTGTCCGCATTTGTTTCATGCATGGGATCCATTAATCCTTCATTAAAATTGTGACGAGTATTGTAATTGTGCTCTAGTCTATTTGTATTATATAAAGGGTTATTAATGTGCAGAAATATAATTTTGTACCACAGAATTGATCTTATTTCAGAAGGTCACATATTTAAACAACTAGGATTCATGTAACGTTCATTGTCCGCATTTGTTTCATGCATGGGATCCATTAATCCTTCATTAAAATTGTGACGAGTATTGTAATTGCGCTCTAGTCTATTTGTATTATATATAGGGTTATTAATGGCAATATAATTTTTGTACCACAGAATTGATCTTATTTCAGAAGGAGGTCACATATTTAAACAGCTTTAAGTTCATGTAACGTTCATTGTCCACATTTGTTTCATGCATGGGATCCCATTAATCCTTCATTAAGAATTGTGACAGGCTATTGTAATTGTGCTCTAGTCTATTTGGCAGTATATATAGGGTTATTAATGTGCAGAAATATAATTTTTGTACCAGGTGATCTTATTTCAGAGGTCACATATTTAAACAACTAGGATTCATGTAACGTTCATTGTCCATTGTTCATGCTTGAGATCCATTAATCCTTCATTAAATTGTGACGAGTATTGTAATTGCGCTCTAGTCTATTTGTATTATATATAGGGTTGTGTGTGCAGAAATATATAATTTTTTGTACCACAGAATTGATCTTATTTCAGAGAAGGTCACATGTTTAAACAACTAGGATTCATGTAACGTTCATTGTCCGCATTTGTTTCATGCATGGGATCCGGTAATCCCTTCATTAAAAATTGTGACAGTATTGTAATTGTGCTCTAGTCATTGTATTATATATAGGGTTATTAATGTGCGAAATATAATTTGTACCACAGAATTGATCTTATTTCAGAAGGTCACATATTTAAACAACTAGGATTCATGTAACGTTCATTGTCCGCATTTGTTTCATGCATGGGATCCATTAATCCTTCATTAAAATTGTGACGAGTATTGTAATTGCGCTCTAGTCTATTTGTATTATATATAGGGTTATTAATGTGCAGAAATATAATTTTGTACCACAGAATTGATCTTATTTCAGAAGGTCACATATTTAAACAACTAGGATTCATGTAACGTTCATTGTCCGCATTTGTTTCATGCATGGGATCCATTAATCCTTCATTAAAATTGTGACGAGTATTGTAATTGTGCTCTAGTCTATTTGTATTATATATAGGGTTATTAATGTGCAGAAATATAATTTTGTACCACAGAATTGATCTTATTTCAGAAAGGTCACATGTAAACAACTAAGTTCGTAACGTTCATTGTCATTTTGTTTCATGCATGGGATCCATTAATCCTTCATTAAAATTGTGACGAGTATTGTAATTGCGCTCTAGTCTATTTATATTATATATAGGGTTATTAATGTGCAGAAATATAATTTTGTACCACAGAATTGATCTTATTTCAGAAGGTCACATATTTAAACAACTAGGATTCATGTAACGTTCATTGTCCGCATTTGTTTCATGCTTGGGATCCATTAATCCTTCATTAAAATTGTGACGAGTATTGTAATTGCGCTCTAGTCTATTTGTATTATATATAGGGTTATTAATGTGCAGAAATATAATTTTGTACCACAGAATTGATCTTATTTCAGAAGGTCACATATTTAAACAACTAGGATTCATGTAACGTTCATTGTCCGCATTTGTTTGTATGCTTGGGATCCATTAATCCTTCATTAAAATTGAGAGGAGTATTGTAAGTGTACTCTAGTCTATTTGTATTATAAATAGGGTTATTAATGTGATGAAATATAATTTTGTACCGCAGAATTTATCTTACTGAAAGAAATTTGAGACTCTGATAAAGTGTGGAATATTATGCCTTTGCTCAGAGTTTTATTTAGTATCATATCATACTGTTTGAACGTAGGAAGTGAAATAAACAATTCAGTGAAAAGGGAGATACATAAAAGATTACAGTAGTTAGAAAATATATGGTAACAGCTTAAAC
>JAHDVE020011990.1:0-73352 GCA_022606495.2 Halesus radiatus
TTCCTCATGGACAAAGAACTGGACTTTGAATGTTGAAGGTACCCGTTGATTCAGAGGGTAGGCCTGGTTCTCCTACTATCCTGACGTTGGTGAGTTATTTTCCCAGCATAGCGTCGGCATTTTGGGATTGTTTGAGCGGACTCACATTCCAAGGTGTCATGGATCAATGCCTACCTTTGACAATATTCAATAGCAAGGGGACGTTTTCACAGAGGAGTTAATCGATGGGGACAATTATTCGTCATTGGCTTTCCTACTCGTTTTTACTGGGAGGCGGAGGGACGAGGTTGGCAGTGGACTCGCTACCCTTTTCTGATGCACGTATGGAGTTTTCCTGGCTGTATAATGAAATGACTTGGCGACAGCAGCTTTCCGCAACTCTAGATTCAACGGTGATCTCGTTGTGATTGAATCATAACGAAGACACCATTCACCAAGAATCACACTCCGGCAGGAGTTAAAATATGTAAAACTTACGTTTATCATGTGTATTTTAATTATTAATATTTATATTAGAATTTATACATGAAGGTGTTATCTTACAGCGGGCACAAACGTTGTATTTTAATATCCTACACTCTGGGATGCACTGGAAAAACTAGCGTATTGCAGATTATAAAAAAAACTACAGTTTACATATATTATTGAGAAGTACGTTTATGTTTGGATGGAAATCGCGACAGGCCGCCAAAGAAAAGGTCGTTGCGATCTCTTCCCAGACGTGTCATGAGGCCTCACAACCCTCGTTTCACAAAAATATATATTTCGCCGACACAAGTCGATCTCCTCGACTAACAGTTCCCTCGTATTCCCCAATACGAGATGTCTGACGCGCCGTAACATCACCAGAAGCTGATCCTCTATGCATTGAGCTAAGTCGAGACACCTCGTGTATATTGATGGGTACTAAAGCACCAGGAGCTGATCCTCTATGCATCGAGCTACGTCGAGACACCTCGTGTATATTGATGGATAAAAAGATGGCAATCATCAATTAAATTAAAGAATCACACTCCGACAGGAGTTAAAATATGTAAAACTTACGTTTATTATGTGTATTTTAATTATTAATACTTATATTAGAATGTATACATGAAGGTGTTATCTTACAGCGGGCACAAACGTTGTATTTTAATATCCTACACTCTGGGATGCATTGGAAAAACTAGCGTATTGCAGATTATAAAAAACTACAGTTTACATATATTATTGAGAAGTACGTTTATGTTTGGATGGATATCGCGACAGGCCGCCAAAGAAAGGTCGTGGCGATCTCTTCCCAGACGTGTCATGAGGCCTCACAACCCTCGTTTCACAAAATATATATTTCGCCGACACAAGTCGATCTCCTCGACAAACAGTTCCCTCGTATTCCCCAATACGAGATGTCTGACGCGCCGTAACATCACCAGAAGCTGATCCTCTATGCATTGAGCTACGTTGAGACACCTCGTGTATATTGATGGGTCCCAAAGCACCAGGAGCTGATCCTCTATGCATTGAGCTACGTCGAGACACCTCGCGTATATTGATGGATACGAAATCACCAACACCAATCACTTGTGCCTTAAATCTGGTAGAGCCATCTCCCAGTGCATATTTGTGAATGAAAAAACCTTCACCAGTTCCGGAACCCAAATCATCCTCTGGCAAGAGATATAAACATGGCAATCTTCAATTAAATTAAAACAACCGGAGGAGCTGGAATTGGTACTTCAGTGGGCTGGAATTTGACTTCCACCACCCAATGAAGTTGAGGATATGGAGGTGACCAATTGTTAAAAGCAAATTCCATGTCTTATCTCGATACCAAACCAATAAAATACCTACCCGTAGAACTAATTAATCGTATAATATAACTAACTGAAAAAATACCTAACCGTAGAACCGAGTGAATCACGTAGTTAAATAATGTTAATTGGTTCATCATGAAATATGTCATTTATTCGATTGTGTTAGCGTTTCATCAGTTGCTGCGTACAGACTCTCCGAGGCGAGGGCGAGATGTGCATTCACGGTAGGAATTCTCATTCCCCATTATTCTAGGTATGGTAATCCAATTCAGGTATTAGGTCTCTAAGGCGAGTGCCTATATCAATTAATGTAAGCCGAATAATAGTATTTATATTGTGAAGAGTAGTTCGGAGTGCGGGAGATATGAAATTTAAATTCAAGATAGTAAATTGTATCAGAGTCATTTAAAAAATCAACAGAAAGCAGCACCCCAAAGTCTAAAAGAACCAAAAGTTACCACACAAACCTGGATCACGTCCTGATGACCGAAACAAAAAATTTACACAACGTGCGAGGGGCGGATCCAAATAAACGAGGAAGAGGAAGGTCGGCTTGCTAAGAAATATTTAATTGATCAGGTGATTAATTAAACATATTTTAATCTTTTTAGAATCTAACCAGAATCTAAGCGGAATCGGAGCAGCCGACCGTCGCGAATATTCGACAGGGAGAAACACAACTAATTATCAAAAAAAAAAAATAGTATCGTTAGGGAGGGGGGGGATCTATTACAACCTATATACCTGTATATACCTGAAGATGTGAGCATCGCTCACGAAACATGTAGTAATATTGTATATTAGTAAAGTGATGTATACAAAGTTATTTTGTTTTAATTAAAATACATAATGACATCACAAAGTGAAAACCTTCTAGAAGAAGAATTCTTCTTCGAAAAAAAAAAATTATGTACGTTAAAACTAATCCTTGTTTTGTCATTTGACTTTTTAACGTCAAAACTGATGAAAACCGACAGGTCGTAGATTTTTTTATTTTTAATTTATTTCACACATTATTAAACAATAAAAAACTAGAAAGCTTTGACTGCCCAACTAGGAACAAAAACCCGTTTTAGGTCATTTGAACCATTTTGGCGGACTTCGAAAAATTTTAACTTTGAAAACTATTTTAACTATGATTTAAGTTTGAACGTTATTGTAAATAAAATAGAAAATTGGACTGGAGGTCCTTATTATAATATAAATGCATACATTTGTTTTGAATCACTTCAATTTAAAATAATAATCGATTTAATTTAATCTGACGACTGAAGGGTACTTCCAAAACCAGTCGATTATTATATAAAATTGAAGCGCTTCGAAATAAATTTATTCGTTTACATTATGGTTAAATAAGTGTTTTGCTCACGTGTTGTATATGAAAAACTTTGAGAAGCGCTGGTTTAAAGGACAAAGAAAGTTTCTAAATAAATAATGACTTTTATTTGAAGAGATCGGACACTAACTTTTTATATGCGTGAGCGAGTTATTTTCCACTCGACCCCAAGGCAAAAGAGTGCAAGTCCAAATAAATCAAAAAATAAAAAATGTAACACGTAACTACTAGTAGTGATAAATCTTACTTTTTATGACACGCACTGATTTATTAGTATAGCCAAGGGACAAGTCCATGACATCTGAAGAAGACAGACACTTATGAATAATCCCAGTAATATTAGGTACCTATCCGAATGAGAATGCTAAGTTTAGAGAAGCGATTTATGCATACGGAAAAATTAATGGTTTCACTGCCTTCTTCCGTTATTTGCTGCCAAATAAATCCCAACCTCCCCCTAAATTACTCCTTATAAACTAGTTGGAGCCATTTAAATAAAATTCAGAGGCCGGGCTTGGTGGTACAAAACGTGACCCCGCACAGAACAGTCTGGTAATTACGTGCACAAACTGGAAAGCCGTGACGCCAATTGGTAGCGCCAGCTAAATTGTGATGATGACAAACTTATTTATGCATTTGTAAGTTTTGCACAGTATATAAATCGAATCAATATTTATAATTGTAATATACTAAATATTTATTTAGTACCGACCGAAGTAAGTAAGTCTAAAGTCATGGTATTGTTTTTTTTGTTTAATTCGTAGAACTCCACTTAATTTTTTTTTAAAATTTAATGTAAATCAAATTTAATAATGTTATTATTAAGTTCTGCAAGTATTTTTAGTTGTTATTGTTGTGACAGCTGTTTCGGCATTTAAGGCCATTTTCAAACTGTCCTTAGTTAATAACAACTAAAAATACTTGCAGAACTTAATAATAACATTATTAAATTTGATTTACATTAAATTTTTAAAAAAAAAGTCATGGTGTTTGAAAGAGAGAGTACGAAAACAGTGTGCAATATAGTTGTGAATGATGAATACTTGGAGCAGGTCGATGAGTTTGTATATTTGGGAAGTATGTTTACGAGAGATGGAAATACTGATAGGGATAATGAAAGAAGGGTGAACGCAGGAAACTCCATTAACGGAGGACTGAACCCGATTGGCGCTAACAAAAAGTTGTCCAAAGAGGCGAAGCTAGCAGTTCACAATAGAGTGCTGCTACCAACCCTGATGTATGGCAAGGCATGGAATTGGCAGAGGAAGGATGAAAGTAAACTGAATGCCGTAGAAATGAGATCTCCGAGACGAATGTGTGGTAAAACCATATATGATCATGTGAAAAATATTGAAATTCGTAAAGAATGCAAGGCTGATGTAAGCGTAATGAGTAAGATTAAAAATGGGATGCTTAGATGGTTTAGACATGTGGAGCGAATGAACAAAGAAAAGAGTGTAAGAAGAATATATGACGCGAATGTGAATGGAAGAAGAAGCCGGGGACGCCCGAGGAAGACATGGCACGATCAAGTGAATCAAATACTTGAGTCGGGCCATGTCAGATGTCGGAATAATAGAAGAGAATGTATGAGACGATGTATGAATGTGAATGAAGCAAGAAGTGTATGCCAAGATCGAGTTGTTTGGCGGGCAGTCCTCTCTGCCTACCCCTGCGGGGAAACGGCGTGATTGTGGAAGAGTACCGACCTCGTTGTGGTTTTTTTTTTTTAATTAAATATAACATTTGTGACAGTTGGGGGGAGAGGGATTATTTGATAATTAAAAATAATGGTAATATTATTTCGCAATATAATAAACATAATGTTTTAAAGAGAAAGATTTGCTACAAAAAATTCTCCCAAGTTACAAATAATCTGACACTATTTGAAAACCTCCTGTCTACTACTAAGATTATTATCGTCGAAAAATATTGCTTCTGCAATAATGGAAAAGCTTAGCTAGTAGAGGATTGAACCTGCGACGTTTTTTATTTTTTTTTTCTATGTCATACCACGTCAGAGTCCCAGCTCATTCCCAGAGGAGAGGGGAAGATGGGGAAGTACCTGGCTATTCATATCTAGTCACCAAACACAGCTAAAAACATTTCAAGCAACGTTTCGATTCTGAATTATGGTTTTTCATCGGAGCGATGCTGACAGGATCTACCACGCTGGAACGTGCCGCAAATTTATATCATATTATTTTAAATAAATAAATTGTGTAATAACACAATTCAATCAAATAAAATTTACTTGGGCACGCCGGTATTTGAACCAGCGACCTCCGGATTCATAGCCAAAGATTGTAACTACTCAACCACGGAGACCGTCAAGGGATGGGATCATGAACCCCGGATACATAGGATGCCGACGCATTTGTCTAGTCGACTACTAACCGTTCTTCTATCTTCTTGCACTAGAAAAATGTGCTTTTAACACTCCGTTTTGTCCATTATTTTTTCTCGGGCCTCTAACAATTTAAAAGGAGAAATTTTCAAAAAACTCTTCTTTTTCATGATTCATTTGAATGCATTCTAGTGGAGGCTTAATCAGAGGTATATTACGTACCTGTATATTATCTAATGGCCTGAATTGATGGCTTAGCTAGAATGCCAGTAATCGAGAACGTTAATTTCAGAGTGAAATGCGGAAAGGGGTGGCAGTCCGTGGCACCTTTGACTTGGCTGCCAAATGGTTACGTCACAAATATCTGAAGAATTACTAATTATTCTTCAAAAAAGGGGGTTAACTTTATTCATGAAATACACAGTACATGATAATTTTACGTTAATAAACATCAACTTACACGTAATCGCTTTATAAGAAGAAGAAATGAAATAAGACTTTCGAAAGGAGAAAAAAATCTAAAAAGTCATTATTATATAGGTGCATTCGTCCAATATAAAAGAACAGGAAAATGTGTTGAAATTTAAAAAGGAAGTGACGAAATACGTAAAGTCTAATTTTTTTATATGGTTATTTGTAGTTCTTAATTGTATAGTGTAGCTTAAATTAATTTTTTGTTGTGTTTAAAACATTTCTGTAATTTTTATTTTATTTTTATTATCGTATAATATTAAATACATCCAATGGGAACTTGTACCCGCTAAGCCAATGCAAGTAGCTTGTCAGCAGGAGTTTAGTTCAACAATATTATATAATACAACAATAAATAACAATCATCATACACAAATGTAGCGCAAAATTAGAACAATATAGGTGCATGCATATTGTGATCAATGTACACAAGTTGTAAAAAAATATTTTTTTAAATGTATGAAAACAGCCACAGTTTTGTTATAGAGATACTATACACCTATTACATAATATCGATTTGAATAATATTATAAAAATATCAAAATATCAGCAAGTATTAAACAAATTGACATATAAATATAATATAACAGTTTTGTTACAGTGAGGATATACTTAATACAATAGTAACATTTAAATCATTCTAAAGGTGCCCGCAGCTATCAAAGAGATATACAATCAAGGAGACCATCATATTTGTTCAACAGACAATTGAAGAAAGAGGAAAATAGCATAAATACAGTAGATATTAGAATACATGTAACCAATGTACATGTATTCTATTTTAAATAAATTTATATGTGTTTATATATTTTTTTAATTGAGTTAGTTCATATAACATTTTATGTATGTAAACTAATACGTACATGGTAACATTTCATTGTTTATAATATTATAGTTTTACAGAAAGTATAATAACTATTTTTAAATACATTCATTCGTCAGACATTTAGGTCTTCTATACATTACATAATGGATACATTGAGTTTATATAGGTGCAATAAAAATATGGATTCAAATTTATAATAAGTGCCTGCTCATATTATATTTGACTTCCTATATAAAGAACATTAAAACAAATATTCTGTATAGTATTTCTTTATATTATGTTAGTAAATTACAAAACGTCCCTTTACTTATTTTCACTTAAATTTCGAAGCTGGAATGTAAATAACTTCTCGACAGGAACAAATGACTGTTTAATTATGTTGATTCAGGATACAATTATTAATGCATTTATCAAGAATTTAGCCACACATATATATTTTCTTAATGATTTTAAAATTCGGGCTAAGAAATCAAAAGGATCCTTCCCTCTTTTAAAGAAACTCACTGCCAGTTTTAAACTATTGCTGTTAATCATCATTAATTTAAAATGTAATTTACGCAACTGTTCAAAACTTTTTACTTCGTACTCAATGGAGGTCAGATGTTTTCAGTATTGCCCGATATACCAGTAATCAGTTTCTAAACATTTCTTTAAAAAATATCAGATAAAAGACATACCAGTAGCATGTTGTGACCTTTTGTTCCGATTTTCATAATTCGTTAAGAAATTTGTGTATATAAAAACCTGTCATTTACCTTCAGAATATTACGACTTTTGACCTGTACGGAATTTTCTTCCGTGGAAACCCGGTTACTCTAAAATTAAACTTTCTTTTTTTCTTTTTGGAATAGGAAAATCCATAAATCGAAATAATAGTCAATGCTCCTCACTGCGAGGTACTCCTATCATCCAGTTATCCCTCCTTTCCGCCCACCGTACTAACCTGCCCCGATGCTTTAAACTGGTCAGTGGGACATAACTGTAGTAACATTTTATTAAAAACTAGCTGATGCGTATTTTTTTGGAATAAAATTATGAAGTTGTGTAATCTTGCTGGTCGTTTGGGTGCTACAATTGATTTGACAGCGAAAGTAATGCCATGTGACGACTATTACTATCTCCAAACAAAGAAACACTCATTTGATTAATTTTTTTTACGTGAATACCGCACAAGAGTCCCAACTGCTCCCAACCGTCTGGAGCAAGTGAGACTATGACATCCCCAATTGGGGAATTTTGTGAGGCTGAAGGTATTGTGGAGGGGAAGGATAGGGGGAAGAGGAAGGTGGGGAAATCCCTGGCTATTCTGATCTGGTCACCAAACATGGCTAAAAGCCATTTCTAGCAACGTTTCAATTCTGAATGGTGGTCTTTCACAAGGGCGATAGTGCGAGTATCTTCCACTCTGGAACGTGCACAAATATACTTTATATTATTTTTAAATGAATTAATTATGGAACAGCACAAATTAATTAAATTAAATTTACTTGGGCATGCCGGGATTTGAATCCGCGACCTTCGGATTCGTAGTCGAGAGCCTTACCCCTCGACCATGGAGGCCCTCAGATTATTATTTTCTATGTAAAAGTTATACATGTATGTGACTTAAGTAATAAATGATAAGTATAAATCATATTATATAGAGGGTATAAGTACAATGCATATTATTATAACACAAGTATAAAGTCACAGTATTCACAGTCCTCCTCACTAGGGAGAACTGTTGTGAGGCGGCCTGCACTAAATATCCATTTGTCTTAAATTGTCTTTATATAGTTTGCAAGTTCACAACCACTCAATTCTCTCGCCATGTTTTGACTTTATTTTTAAATATATTGATTTCTGTACTTTTTTTTAATTGATTGGTAAGGCATTGTATAGTTTCACAGTATGAAATTTAATATTCCTCTGTCCAAAAGAAATACTAAATTAGGTAATAACCAGTATGTTCTGACTTATTGCCTCGTTCAGTATTAATGTTCGGCAGCGGAGTATTCAGATATATTTAAAAAAAGTTTAAATAAGACATTTTTTTATAATGAAAACTTTAAAGTTTTTTAAATACTTCGTTCGACGGAGTTGTGACCGGAACTTTCAGAATTGTCTTAATCACTTCTTTTTGGGCTTTGTTGAGCCGTTCTCCATGAGTGCCCAAGGCAAATCCCCATCCAGTTATCCGAAACTCTACTCGTTATTTCATTCCAAACATTTATTTTTTCAAAATATATCTAAATAATAAAGTTCTTCAGTAGGTACCTACTTGTGTTTCCCATTTTGAAAATATTCTATCCAAATAAACCGTCTTCTATTGAATATGTAATTTGTGGCTAACCAGAGTGGTATATCTATGCTTTAACATCAATACAACATGGCGGGTTTAATGTTTTTATACTAATTTTAAAACGTTATAGCAACAGTTTTACATATTGGAATTCATTCAAACAACTCTGTAAATCTCCCTGGCACTAATAAGAACAAACTGTGCTATTTTCAGTGAAACCGGTCCAGTAATTTTCGAGAAATTGAAGACAGACGGACAAACATTCATTTTTATATATGGAGATTATGAGAGATTTGAGAGATGAGGAATTTCAACTACGATTTTTTTCAAAATAATCTAGAGGAAATTATATAAATAAATGTAGTTTTTAGTATTAAAATTGCCTTAATCAGCAAAAATGACTTTACAATGTTGTACCTTGAAGACCATTCTATAATGAAACCACTGAAATGTAACTTTCCTAAAAATGTGGCTTGAACGGTTTTATCTATTTACAGTAGATATTATTATGAATGAATGCTTGGAAAGATTGGCGCGGGGATAGCTAACTCCCAATAGGACACTGTACCGGAAGGAGAAGAAGAACCTAAAATGCGACACATTTTTTTCTAAACAACATAATTTTTTTTTTTATTAATTGATAAACTACATTTATCTTTTCTCGGAATGTTTTTTTCAATTTGGATGAGTGTTTCAGGCTAATAATTATTGTTTATAAAAAATAATTGTCACATAATATTTATTTATCTATTTTATAATATCATTTTGTTCATTTTAATAGTCACACAGGTGCAAAATAGGTACATAGATAGCCTCCACGAAATACAATAACTAAATATTTAATTTGACTCACGAACAAATTCAGGAATAATATCGTGTAAGTACCATTCTAAATAATTAGCAACTGAAGCGGATATACAAACCACCCGTCACATTCACTGATACTTATACTCTAGACGCATATCTTAATAATTATTGAGGATTTACGCAATAATCGTCTGTTTTTATTTGTATTCCATATACAGTTAAACATATCTACTATGTCTAAAAAAGTATTACATTTCGCCTGGATAAAAGTGAATTTTTGAATGACTCTGTCCTGAAATTATTGTTACAATTGAATAAAACTTTAGATCTAGTAGTTCTAGTTGGAATAATAAATTTAATTAAGCTGATTATATCAGGGCTGTCTATAATACTGTTAATAATTTTGAAAATAAAAGTTCGGTCAGAAACAAGTCTTCTATCTGAGAGTTTTAATAATTTTAATTATTTCATTAAGTAATTGTAATTTATTGTTTCAACATGTAATTCGAGTTTATAGTTAACATATCACAGAAATTTATGTTGAACTTTTTCAATGGAATCGGAGTGAATTTTATAGTGAGGGAACCATATAGAAGAATTATATTAGACTTGACTACGAACTAAGGAAGAGTATAATTTTTATGTTGAAATATTCCTAATGATACGTTACGTGATATTTTCGTCGAGTTAATAATCGAACACACTCCAAAGGTCATCGTTTCATCATAAATTAATAAATAACTTGTTACTCATCCGTTCAATATGCATATAAGTTCATACGCAAATAACCTCGTAACCTTACTTCATTAACTTCGTAATTTACTTTACTCGTACAGTAGGCGATCAGCGTGGGCTGGGTACAAGGATCCCGTGGTGCCAGTTGTTTGAAAGTGTAATAAAGGCTTGTGAGGCTTGTATGTGAATACTTTATGTAGGTAAGTTTTTTCCCAGCGAGTGTATGAGTCGTCATTTTCTGTTTGCGTTAGTTCATTTATCACGTCAATTATATTTGACGTACAATTTTGCATCGATTCATGGTTCTTTACAGTTAAGATTGCAAGAACGTGTAATAAAAGAAATACCTTGTATATAACGACCCTATTATCGGGCTCCTCGAAATATTAAATATATTCTCTAGCCTTTAGTTGTAATTTCTGATTATGAATTATTCTCCACTTAATTTTACCTTAAATTTAATGTAACTCAATTATATGATTTTATTTACTACCCCCCCCCCTCCCCTCCCCTTTCCCATTTCCCCTTTCAAATTTGGACGGGTTTTTAAAAATAATGATTTATTATCCGTAAAACCGATGTAGTTAGACAATAGAATAGGGGGGAGTAAATAAAGTCATATAAATAACACGTCCCAATGTAGATTAACCCCACTTTGAAAATGGTATTGAATGCCGAAACTAATAAAAGTAAAAATACTTGCAGAACTTAATAATAGCATTACTTAATTTGATTTACATTAAATTTAAAAAAAAATTTAGTAGTTATATTTATATTTTTATTTATTAATGTTAAGTACAAAAAGTTTTACATGGTTTTCGACTGCCAAACTAAGCACGTTACCGTATTATGGCAGTCGATAAATATATACTCGTATGTTCTTTACTATTATATTACTTATTCACCATTTCTCAGTATGTTCACATTACCAAAACAATATAACAAACTTAAATAAATCAATTTAGAAAATATTGTCATTTAAATACGGGGAAAATACATCATAAATGTAAAAACCTCACAGAATAGAGAATTTTAATTATTTTCTAACTAAATCGGTTTTACTTATCATAAATCATTATTTTAAAAACCCGTACAAATTAGAATTGGATGGGAATAAATAAAATCATATAAGTAAGTCGTTGTAATGTGGATTAACCGTAGTTTGATAATGGTTTTGAACGCCTAAACAGCTGTCACAATAATATAAGCTAAAAATACTTGCATAACTTAATAATAACATTATTAAATTTGATTTAAAATAAATTAAAAAAAAAAAAAACTTTCATTAGTTTCTTTGAAAACACCCATTTTTCAATATGAAGGATTTCAGTAAAAAGGGTCATTTTAAACCTGTCCACAACAGAATCTGTTTTTTTTTTCTTCTCTTTTTCATCGCCTTCCTTTTCTTTATACAAAATAATACGAAAGAAGTGAGAACGATTCATTTTTGACGAGCCATGTACCTACTCTTTAAAAAAGATTCGCCCCCTTTCAAATATCCAACTCTGAACACCAACAGCAAATTGGGGCAAACTACTGGATAATCTGACGTCGGTGCTTGGTGTATTGAACATTTTGGAGGCTATGACCGAGAATTGACGTTGAGCAAATATGGTTCTTGTCTCGGGGATGATGCATGCAATGTTCAATGAGTAGCGCGTGTGTCTTTGATTTAGTTGAGATGTAAGGAGGTTGTTCGTCCATACGTAGACAGGCTTATCTTTGTAAATAGTTGTCGAATATCTACCACCCGTAGACTTGAAAAGAGTATCTGAGGGGTGAGTAGGGTGGCATATAAATATAATTCTCAATATAAGTTGTTGAACTGTGATAATGGGATAGATTATGGACTAATAGTAATAGAGTAATAACACATAATATATTGAAGTGGTTATTTAATTCGTTTACATATTTATCTTTTTTTATATAAAAATATTCATGAAACTTTTGCAAGCGGAAAAGCTAATACAAATATCCGTTACATCCGTGCTACGGGGTATGGTTTTAGTTCCAACCAGTTGGCACTAAAAAACAACCGAAAAATAAACGCTAAACGTGACTTGTAAAAACGAAACATGTTATGTAAAACGGTTTGTGGAAACGTAATCTTTTGTGAACGTTCCAAACGTTTTTCACAAGCAAAATATTTTGAACTTTGAACTCTACAGAACAGTGCTTCTCAATTCAATGGAGGTACCGCCGTCTCCACAGTTCCCTAAAATATTCCTTGTATTGTAATATTCCGATAACACACACCTCACACGGGCAAAAACACTTCAAGTATTACGCAATAAAACTTTATAATCGCATGCCCACCACTCTGAAACAACCACTAACTGTAAATATAATATCTACAATTAATCTCAAAAAATATGTCACAGTTTGGATCAAAAAACAAGGTAAAACCAAACCAAACATAATCCAATACATAAAATACTACGCTTAAGTTCCTTCTCTCTTTTTCGGTGCAATGTACTTTCCTATTATCAGACTTAGTCGAAAGTATCTAGGATTACATGGTTATTATTTTTTTAAAGGATTTGCCTACGGTCACCAAAACAAAATAAAAAACATATTTCTCTTCAAATTCTATACCTAATTCATATTAAAAGACAAAATTAGATGTAATTTACATATATATAACAAAAAATGAAACATTAAAATAAAACTAATCAATACTGTACCACATTTAACACATCTACATGAACACCCCAGCACAGGTTCTCCTAGTGAGGTGGTCACGACACAACGCTCCATTCACAATATCACCTCTTCAAACCTACCTTACACTCCGCATTATAAAACACAATGCAAATCACCTTTATTTTACTTTAAAATAAAACATATTATGTAAAATGGCACTGTAGACGAAACATACAAACCGATCAGTCAATCATTTATTGGTCGATAAGTGATAAAAAAATAGTTTTAAACTGAAACATATTGATTAACTAACTAACTAACCATCACGCCGTTTCCCCGCAGGCGTAGGCAGAGAGGACGGACCGCCAAACAGCTCGATCTTTGCATACACTTCTTGCTTCATTCACTTTCATACAACGTCTCATACATTCTCTTCTGTTATTCCGACTTCTGACATAGCCCGACTCAAGTATTTGATTCACTTGATCATGCCAGGTCTTCCTTGGACGTCCCCGGCTTCTTCTTCCATTCACATTCGCATCAAATATTCTCCTTACACTCCATTCTTCATTCATTCGCTCTAAATGCCCAAACCATCTAAACGTCCCTTTCTTAATCTTACTCACTACGCTTACATCAGCCTTGCATTCTTTACGAATCTCAACATTTTTCACTCAATCATACATGGTTTTACCACACATTCGTCTGAGAGATCTCATTTCTACAGCATTCAGTCTACTTTCATCCTTCCTCTGCCAGTTCCATGCCTCACTGCCATACATCAAGGTTGGAATCAGCACTCCATTGTGGACTGCTAGCTTCGCTTCCTTGGACAACTTTTTGTTTGCGCCAACCGCGTTCAGTCCTCCGTTAATGGAGTTTCCTGCATTCACCCTTCTTTCAATATCCCTATCAGTTTTTGCATCTCTCGTAAACATACTTCCCAAATACACAAACTCTTCTACCTTCTCCAAGTATTCATCATTCACAAATATATTGCACACTGTTTTCGTACTCTCTCTTTCAAACACCATGATTTTAGACTTACTTACATTCATCATTAGCTCATTCTTCATACATACTTCGTTCATCCTAGATACGAGGGACTGTAGATCTTCTATACTATTAGCAATCAGCACCGCATCATCAGCACACAACAGGCAACATACTTGCAGACTACTCATTTTAGCCCACCTCTTTCAATTCTTGCATACAATTATCCATGTATTGATAGCTATGTATATTAATATAGTGGTGAATACAAAGTAATTTTTTAAATTCATTTATGAAAGAAAAATGTTTTGGGAGGCACTGATATAGAAGGTCGTATGTATTATTTATTCTTTGTGTATATTTTTTTCGAACAGGTTGCTGAACTTGGAGGTTTTCATCATTATAGGTAATATGATTTGGAACATAATATATGTACCTACATACCGGTGAGGTTCTGGTAAACCTTACAAAACAAAACAAAAAAATTCGAATTCAAAGTTCAAATTAGAAAAAATATATTTATTGTACGAATAAATGTAAAAAAGTACATAAGGAACAGCTTATAGGTACATCCTATTTCTTACAGTTAACCCACAAGATACATATATGTTTATAGAAATAAAATTTTAAAATATATTTACATAAATGAAAATAAAAAATATATATTTATGGTATATATGAAATACAGAGAAGTTTAATCTATGTGCGTTCAAAGTATTCGTTTAAGGTGTAGTGACATTTGTTCAGGAGTAATGTTTTTTATTTATGATTTAAATAGAAGTAGGTCGTGTGTTTGTTTGATGTTACGTGGAAGGTTGTTATATACTTTAATTGCCATGTAGTGAGGTCGTTTTTGAAAAAAAATTGTTGGCTTGTGGTATTAGTAGATTTTCTGTAAATCTCAATTTAAAATTTCTTCTACTATTGTATCAAAACGATACAAATTAAAACAGGATTAAGTTAATGTATTTAAAATTACAAAATAATCACCGTGGGTTTGGCAAAGATTCCGAAGTGCGTGTGACGTTGTTTAAATTTGACGCAGAAATGTACGTACCTACCTATTTTCCCTGGTATTCACACGCATCCCATGTAAACATTATATAAAACTAAAGCAGGTACCCACTTCCTATTCAAATTGGTCTTCAGAATATTACAATAAATTACCGAAAAAAAAGCAACATTAGATTTTTTTAAATGGCGAAAGCACTGGATTAAAATTGAAGGAAAGCATAATCAAATTTTATTAGCTCTAAACAGAAATGACAGAACTAATTCTATGCAATTAATTAAAAAAAAAATTAAATAAGAAAATAGGTTAGGTGATGATAGTTTTCCTTAGAATAAAATTGTAGTTATTTAATTGAAACAGTTAGCAATAAATAAATTAAAATCTATTTTGCATTCACCACTTTATTAATACAGACATATCTACATATTTCGAAAGCGACGCTTTCCTAGTGAGGAATATATAGAATACTAAAAAATAATACTGTCTAGTATAGACAAATGATAAACATAGAACACAATAATGTAAGAATAGACAAATAATAAACATAAATAAAAGTTGATTAAAGTAGGTAAGTAATTAATCAAAAGTGTTAATAAAAAATATTATAAAACATTGAATAACAAATTTATCTTAGAAATTAAAAAAAGAAATTATTTTTATTATTAATTTAAATATAAAAATAAATTCAAGAAACAGTTATTTAAAAAAATATATTATTAATTAAATTTAATTCACAATTAACGCTTATTCTGATTTCTAAAATTTCATATTTCTCTAATTATAAACCGGTTGTATTTGATTGAACATTTTTAAGCCTTTATTAATATCAAAAGAATGATTGTTTTCTAAAACATGATTAGCAAATTCTGAATAATTGTTATTATTTCAACACCGCAGGGGTTCCGTAACTCTAATACTGAAATTTCTAGAAGTTTTTTCTATGTAAAAATAGTTGCAATCGTCACAAATTAATATTATGAAGTATTATCTTTATCTTTGTTATTTAAAACACTTTTTTAAAATTTTATTATTTGTATAAAAAAGCTGGTTGGATAGTACTTTTTTGTTATTTTTTTTATTTAATTTCAAATATAAATTTATCTTTCAAAGTTATCATTAAGTTTCATAATATTTTTTTATTAACATTTTGAAGTCTCTCCTATGTAAAAATGGCATTTGTCTATTCTTACATTAATGTGTTCCATGTTTATCATGTCTATACTTGAAATTATAATTTTTTGGTATTTTGTATATTCCTGTTGAAGAAAGGCATCGCTTTCGAAACAAGTAGATATGTGTACGAGTATTTTGATAAAGTGGAAAATGCAAAATAATTTTTAATTCATTTATTAATAATGACGCCACTAAGTGAATACCAATTTTTTTAGGAAATTATGAACAGTTATCATTAATTTAGGTTTACGCGTGGCGAACTTCCGCATAAATACCGTAAAATCACCTCAAGGGCGCTTAACATGGTTGTAATTTTTAATAAATGCGTTAGGTTAGGTGCTTGTGGCGTGCTGGCTACTTCAGTTCAAGCCCCTAAAAAATAGACAGGAATTTGTTTATTTTTAATTTCCCGGACGAAAATCAATGTTTGCATGTTTTGCATGTTATATTTTGAAGAGGAGTTCCCTGATAACAAAGGAAAGTGAAGAGACGCACGCGACTTTTTAAATATTTTGGCATCGTCATTCACCTCTTGTTTATCACGTAAAAAAACAATTTGTCCTTCTGACAAGTGCGCAGCAGGCTATGTATTGTTTCCGTGAAAGCTAACCACGAAATCGTTTAATGCGACAAAACGACGTAGCCGTAACGTATTTCATCGGATTCACATCGTCACTTTTACTATTTTCTTAATTTTTCTATTTGATGTTTTAATCACCCTTTTAATTATCATGTGATTAAAAAAAAAAAAAAACTATTGCTTTGTAAGAAACAGCTTTTAATACAAATATATATATGAAGGAAGTTTAACAAAAGGTAAGCCGACAAAGTTTCTTGTTCTAACAGTGGTTAAATACAGGTGTTTTATTTACGTATGAAGTTAACAAGATTAAAAAAAAAGTAAGAGGGAAGAGGAGGATAGGATCGGGACAGGAGATGCTTTCGATACATTTTATGCTTATTGTATTTATATTATGGTATTGTGAAGAATGTCGATGTTGTGAAATTATGCGTTATATTATTCCAAATTCCTGTAATTCACAGTACTTTTGGGCAACGGAATTTTGGCTACCTTTCGATAAGAATTTACAATATTCTTCCGGTTAGCATAAAAAAATCTGATTCACAAAAAATATTCAAACACAATGTAAAAAAATTGGATTAAAAGTAATGATAGGGCGTTTACCGGTGCACTCACCCAAATTCGAAATTATTGATTCAACGATCTACGAAGCATATCTTAATATAAGTGTATAATTCATACGTATTTTAAAAATTTTAAAACAATTTGCAAAATTACTGCCTCAACACAGGCTAGCCTAGTGAGGTGGGTTATGTGAAACTTCAACTATAACTGTTATTATATTATTTTCTATTTTACTTTATGAACCACTGTACACTTACATTATTATATTATACATGTATTTTAGTTATAGTTAAATTTAATTACAATAAATATGTTATTATTAATTTTATTGGCACAAATACGAGGACTTGGAGAATTTATCCTAAGATTTAGATTAAAAATTAGATGTTTCATTTTGGAGTAGCGTTATTAATTTTTAAATATTTTATTATTTCTCGAAATATTATTTGTGAAAATAATGATAATACGTTGATAAGAAGTGTGCGAGAACTCTGGCCAAAGTTGAAAATAAAATAACCAGCATTTAAGAACGATATTTTGGCGAGAAGATATTTTTGCAGAAATATTTTCAAATAGTATTTATGGCTGTTCTGTTTTGTAAGCCTTCGCTAAATCCCACACTGAGGTCTGGTGATAAATATTGATAACTTCGTACTTGTAGTGAGATATTTAGAAGCTTTTTCATTGAATCAACATTTTATTCAGAAATGGAGGCTTTAATTTAATTCAATGCCAGAAATATTTGCAATTAGGTAGGAAAAAACCTTTTACACAGATTAAAAAACCTTTTTATCGCTGTGCAAGCTTTGTTTTTAAATATTTGTAATGAACAAATTACCAACAAATACGGTGGCAGTGTAATTGCGAATTATAAAGGTTATTTTCCAACCTTTTTCCATCTCCTTCTCATTCCTTCCCTAAATTCCTTTCATTCCGATTCCCTAAATAAGGGATGCCACGCAATGGTTCCAAGCTGGACTCTAATTCTATTAGATTATTTATCTCACCCAAACTTTATCCTCTTCAGATATTCCTCTATATTTTGTGGTTTGTTTTAAATCGCTTACTTAGATTGTGTATGCAAATATAGTGTCAAGTCTACACAATTACAAGAGTAATTAGATTTACAATGTAGGTAGTGGGTAACTATTCCCAAGTACCGTGGTCTGGAAGGCTAAACACCATTAATCATTAAAAATAACCGCTCGTTAAACACATCGATCGAACAAGTGATTTAATATGTTTAATTACACTGGTTCTGCTAGTGGATCAATCACTACAACAGTGATTCACAAACCGCGAGCCCGTTTAGTTCGGCCTGGTCTTTTTGTGCGGCCCACTCGAAAAAAATATATAATATAATAAAAATTTCGCCCTATAATTGATGTTTTGAATGGGTTCCGATTTATGGGGGTACACGACCAAATATTATCTGAAAATATAGAAGTAACGGAAGTGAGTTTTGATATTTCTTGGTTAATAGCAATCGTCCAGGTTTTCGGATGCTTTGATCAAAATATTTAACGGTTTCCGTTGTGTTTTATAAAAACTCTGAATTATCTCGCGACAAACGTATCTGCCTTCAATATTTTGAATCATTCACTTAAAATTAATAGCATTTGGTTTGACCTTGGAAGTTGAAAAAAATTCACCTGCGACGCTTTTTTGTACGTTTCGTGATTGCTTTTACTAAATACAAAAAGGTTGCCTTACCAAAATTTATTTAAAAATCCGGATTTTAGGTATATAATAGGTATATACCTACTGGACCCAGACAGTTGGGACGTTTGTATGGTATTCACATAAAAAAATATACACTAACGACGCAACTGACTATAAAGTTAACAATGTCAATCTGACGGCAGCCGACCCCTGTGGTCCGCGAACATATTTAAAATCAAAAAATTGTCCCCTCGACTAAGAAGATTGTCCATCACTGCACCACAAGATATCGTATCAACTACACAACGAACTGGTACTATCTATGCAGGGATCGGATGTCAACCCTCGGGAGGGTAGTTTGCCAGTGGGTAGGTTGTATTAAATCAACCACCCATATGTAAATAAGTGGAACCTTCCCTAATGATGATTTATCTACCAGTTAACGGAGGGGTTAATTTAAATAGGAAATCCGATACACCATTTCTAGATTCTGCTGCGTCATTGATAGAAATAATATTATGAGATCATTTTTTTCTCATATAATACGTTAACGTTGTACAAATATGTACATTCCCCTTCTTTCAGATGGCTAAATACAATAATTTGGAACACAGCAATTCTTTCATAGTCAATGTAAAATATGAAGCAATTTATAAACATTAGTTGTTTAAATCATTATAAAGCCATTATTTTAGGTACAAGAGAGAACGGAACAACAGCAGAGACAGAATAAGAATCGCGGGATTTACTGAATGAGAATGGCGATGTAGGTAGATGTACGTTTAGTTTAACTAACTAATTGTATTTTGATGATTCCATCACTTTAATAAGTGGCGTACAGTTCACAAAGACTAAAAAGCTATGCCCACCCTAAGAAAAACGAACCATAAAAATGATTTTAAAGATTTTTTGTCAAAATTTATTTTTTCGTGAATTTGGTAAGGAACTTATAGGCTCATTTATTCAGTTGTTCTAAGAAAATCATTAGAATATGATAATAAAACGGACATTTTCAAATTAATTTGACTGCCTCCATGGTAGAGTGGTAAGGCTCTCGACTACGAATCCCTAGGTCACGGGTTCTAGTACCGGCGTGCGCAAGTAATTTTTATGTAATTAATTTGTGCTGTTTCAAAATTAATTAATTTTAAAATAATATATAGTATATTTGCGCACGTTCCAGAGCGGAAGATACTCTCATTATCGCCCTGGTGAAAGACCACCATTCAGAATTGAAACGTTGCTTGAAATAGCTTTTAGCCGTGTTTGGTGACCAGATCTGAATAGCCAGGTATTTCCCCACCTTCCTCTTCCCCTTTTCCTTCCCCTTTCCAATACCTTCAGCCTCACAACATTCCCCAATTGGGAATGCCATAGTCTCACTGGCTCCAGACGGTTGGGAGCAGATGCGACATAAAAAAATAATGTTCAATGCATTATTCATTCCCGAATACGAAACTATACAAACTATCTTTGGACATAGAGCAATGCGTGCCACTGGTTACAATGTAACTAGAAATTATTAAATCTTGCATATCAGCACATAGATATATCAAAACTGTGTCAAAATGTGAAACTTTGCAAAACAAGTAATATAAGAATTACTTAATTTAATATAAATTATCACATGTTTTATTTTTTTCGTATATACAAAAAAAAACTCATCTATCAGTTTCCTATCTATCATTCTATTCATATTTGAATAATCGGAAACAAATCCCCCTTCAGTACCAACGCCACGACACCTCATAAACCGTTTATAACTTTGCCCTTGGTCTACCGCAGTCACCTTCTTATGAGTCCAACAGGTTGGTTGGTTTATTGAAACTATTATGTATGTTTTTATTATTGTTTTTAATTGATTTAGGTCAGTGTCATAGATAAAAAATAACAAGTATATACAAAATTTCTTTCCAGAATCGAAATTCGTGATATAAACATAAATTAAGCGACAAAATCGGTAAACATGCGTTCTAGGAAAGCAATCAAGTTCAGTATTTTCCTTCTTATAAATAACTAGCCGATGTAGTTGTGAATTCTTGCTTATCGTTTGGGTGCCATCATTGATTTGACAGTTAAAGTAATGCCTTGTGATGACTATTACTATATCCAAATAAATAAATAAAGAAACATTCCTTTGAAAAATTTATTTCATTCCAAAGAAAGTTAACATTAAATAATAAAGTTCATAAGTAGGTAACCTACTTATGTTTTCCAAGATAAAAATATTCTACTCAAACAAACCTTCTTCTTTTGAATATGTAATCTGTGGCTAACCAGAGTGGTATATCAATGGGCTAACCTCAATGCAACATGGCTGGTTCAATGTTTTTCATACTAATTTTAAAACGTTATAACAACAGTTGTGCATATTGGATTTCATACAAACTACTCTCTGAACCTTCCCAGCACTAATAAGAACAAACTGTTCTATTTTCAGCGAAGCCGATCGAGATCAGTAATTATGTATTTATTTGCATTCAAAGTGTTTTTTGTTTCTTCTTTCTATTAAGCGCCCATTAACTATGTAATCATATAAAGAAGAACATATATTTTTTTGTTCTTTTCTCCACTTCAATAAAATTTACCTAAAGCCTTCCCAAAACTGACGGTGTTAGGTGTTTTAAAACATTTTACAATAATAATCAGAATAATAAAGATATCACGCTCAATATTTGTTGTTGCTCATTCAAAACTAAAAGAGAAACAAAAAAGGGGTTGGTTGGTAGAACTTGCGTTCAGACCATAAGCTTAAACTATGTATTCATAAACGAAGTTTTAATTATTTTTATAAACAATAATTATTAGCCTGAAACACTCATCCAAATTGAAAAAAACCTTCCGAGAAAAGATAAATGTCGCCGACAGGACTCGAACCTGCACCCTTCCGATTGCCGGTCAGATGCTCTACCGTTGAGCTACGTCGGCTTATCGCAATCCCGCCAAGTTAGAGTATCTGACCGGCAATCAGAAGGGTGCAGGTTCGAGTCCTGTCGGCGACATTTATCTTTTCTCGGAAGGTTTTTTTCAATTTGGATGAGTGTTTCAGGCTAATAATTATTGTTTATAATAAAAATAATTGTTACCCTTTGCGCTATGCACAAAAATCTTGTCTTAAAATCTTTAGTTTTTCAATTAATGAAGTTTTAATTAATTAAAAATAATTTTAATAAAGCACTCACCTCTGCTCCGTAATAAAGTCCGCAGATGAAATCGAGACATATTTTAATCACAGGATAATTTGATAATTTGTGGAAAGCCGTCAGCTGAGTTTGAAAACTATATTGTTCTGAATTCGTTCTCTGATCATTTTCCACGTCTGAAATAAAAAATGTTTTATTATGACTACCGCCATTAAAACAAAATTACTATTAAAAATAATGTACCTACTTTTAATAAGTTTTGCAATTCAGACTCGTTCTCAATAAGTATAGATTATTGAAATAACATTTCGTTTCAACTGAATTACAACAAAAAACAAGAATTTAAGTCGGCGCAGATGCACAATAATGCGTTTAAATTAATTTAAAGCTTAGTAAAGTGTGAAGTTATGGTAAATATGCAAAAAGCACGTATTTTTTTATATGTTTAATAGTAGATACGCTCGCTCCTAGTTCCTGGTTACATTCAGTGATACCAACACTTTCAAGATGGCCCCGCAAAATGAACACGACATATTGAAATTTTAATTACTACGAAATGTAAATTAAAATATAATATTTTGCTTCTCCGGTGACAGAAACAGTTGTTCCTCGTTGTAATTAAACTGATAAAAAATACTTTGAAAACATAATTTTGCGTATTAAAGAAATACGCGAGTATACGCATATATAATAAATAATTAGAATACTGTATTATATAATATATCTGGTTTTTATATTCTTAGTTTAGTTTTAAAGGAAGAAGAAATAAAAACCTAAAACGCTGAGTCTAAATTGTAGAACTTTACTGATCTTATTATTAAGATCTTAATTTGGTTTACTTTAAATTTAAAATTAATAATTAAATGGAGTCCTACGATTTAAACACAATAATCAATTAACAATAAACAAGATGCCTAATTTATTGAAAATTTGAAGAATTTTTTTACGCATATTTAATCAAACAAATGTGATTAAATATTCATATAAGCACGTATTTCCTAATACGCACAAAATTCACGAAAAATATTTTGTATTTCTTTAATTACAAACAGGAACAACTATTTCAGTCACAAGAGAAGCAATATCACGCATTTTAATTAATTTAAAGCTTGGTAAAGTTTCAAGTTTTTGTATGGCTTTTAGATTAGTTTTTTTTATTTTTTTATTTACGAAAAAAACCCAAACTGAGAACCTAAAAACCTATTTTACGCCTAAATAATATATTGTATTATATATTAAATAGGTTTTAGGTTGTTAGTTTGTTTTTTTTTTTTTTAATATAAAAAAAAACTAAGAAGAAAAATGCTTACTTATATGCATATTTACCCAAATTTGTACGTCAGTAATATAAATATATGAAATATTTTATAATTATGAATATTAATATTTTTTCGTGGTTCTGTAATCATTTAAATATCTGACAACCAAATAATTAAATGTAGGTAAATAAATATATGAAATATTTTATAATTCTGAGAATTATGAATATTTAGAGTTTTTCGTGTTTCTGTAATCATTTAAATATCTGACAACCAAATAATTAAATGTAGGTAAATAAAATTTTATTTTTCAGCACGAATAAAGATTTACATAAATAAAAAGTAGGTAATATAAATCATTTTATGAAATGGCTATCGTCTTACTCACCGTCTTCTTTAACTACTTCTAACCTCGAAGATATTCTTCGGTTCACCATATTGTCAAACAGTTTTAAAACATTTTCATTGAATCAAAATAGTATCAATGACAAAAAGAATTCGAATATTAAAATTGCGAGAAATAACTATGTTTACTTTTCACAGTCGCGTTTTTAACACTCAATTTCTTTTATAAACACACTCAAACTTCAGCGACAGCGTTTTAGATAATATTTTAGAAGAACTAAGTATAATTTATTATTTTTTCACTACCCACATAATAATAATGTCAAATAAAATATTTCGTGCGATGTCATAGATTTTTATCAACGCGACAATAGACAATTTATTTTTTTAAATCGCGTATGTAAAATATGGTAGCTTTGGCACAATCGAAACATCTGCTTTCAAAACAACATTTCCAAATAATCGCTCGGACATGAGTTTCTTATTCTTTAAAAATAACTACAACATACTTTCGATATCGAGCCTTTTTAGATGAAACTATTTCGTAGAAATATCATTGGATCAATCCGCTGTGATGTCTTAAATAATTGAAATGTTTGAATGAATTACATATAATCGATGTTGGAATCGAGATATATCGATACATATGGAAGAAGATGCTAGTTTTAATCTGAGGAAGATTTTTTTTAATACTAGCTGAAGTTCCCGGCGTTGCCCGGGGTTATGAATGGTTTGAAGTAAATTTCCTCTTATTTTGAACGACAATGTGCGAAATTAAAAACCACCCCCGTCATTATTTCACATCCCTTAAAGCAGACTTTCGGTACATCTTGATGAAATTTTGCATGTTGGACGTTAAAAATAAAAAGGTAAATTACTGGGTGGAGGTAGGAGTACTGGTAGGGGTAGGGGTAACACAACCTTTAATAATCCCGGGAAATGCTGGGTACTTCAACTATTTCACATAAAATTATTTTTATATGAATTACCTTTATGGATCGTCTTTCTTAGGGCAGGCACAGCTTTTCATACTTTATAAATTGCACGCGAATGGTTCCGTTAGTAGTATGACACTTAATGATAAAATATGGTGCAATAATATCACGTGAATCGTTTTAGTCATTTTTCATGCGCAGTGTCAATGAACAATAATATTTTTCTACCTAAGTCAAGGCAAAATATAGTAGGTAGTAGATATTACTAGAACTGGTACTCGAATAGGCAAATATTGCTCATTAATGCCGCACGCAATTTAAACGATAGCAATCGCTATAAATAATAATCACAAATCATGAGTAGTTAATATTTTAACACAGTCCTCGAACCCGTCACGTGACCCGGTGACGTGCATCAGCTATCGCCTGATCGCTCCACTAAGTGCTGCAAAGTTATTCAATTATTCCTAGATTACCCACTGATTAAACCATTATGAATATTATTCAAGTTGTGAACTTTTTGTTGTGAATCGTTCATAAAAATGTATTTATTGTTTCTAGTTTTTTTTTTAATACAACTCTTTGGTATTGTTGATAGATTTAGAATTTTGCGTGATTAGAGGTTTCCCCAAGACAAGTTAGTTAATTAGTTACTTAGTTAGTCAGTTAGTTAGTTAGTCGGTTACTTAGTTAGTTAGTTACTTAGTTAGTTACTTAGTTAGTTGCGTAGTTAGTTACTTAGTTAGCTACTTGGTTAGTTACTTAGTTAGTTACTCAGTTTTGTACTTAGTTTGTTACATAAATACTTAGTTAGTTACTAAGTTAGTTAGTTACTTAGCAAGTTAGTTAGTCATTTGGTACAAAATTATGAAACAAAACAAACGTAAGCCACTCACCTCACTAGGGCAGTCCCGAGATAAGCAGCATTTCGATTTAAATGAAACGATATAAACCTAAATAGAACATAATTAAAAACAAATTATTGAAAAAATAAACATAACAGTTATTTAAACTACAAATTCTGCAGTTGGGCGGTACATTTACAGTTAAAAACAATAACAGTTCACTGTAAATCAATTATTACAAAGATATCGTGTGTAATTGTAATAACAACATTCTGGGATCTTCAATAATTCCACCATCGTATTTAAATAAAATTATTAAATTTATCACGTAAACTGATTTATTAAAAATATAAATAAACTATTTTACTTACTGGTTACAAAATTCCATCTATAAATTTTCGACCCACTTTCTTAACCGCTTATTGGTGTTAACGAATTCAATTCTGAGGGTGTGTACTCGTATATATGTATTCAATCTCCTTCCCGATAGCCTGAAAACAGACAATCAAATAAAAACATTTTAGAAAAAAACTGTTCTATCTCAAAATAAGTGAGCAAAATTTATTATTATTATTTCATATAAGATAGGAATAATACGTAAGATAAAAAATAAGATACTTAATATTAAATAATATGATATATAATGTAAGTAATAAAATAAGGCAAGAAAAATAATTACGTATTATATGTGTTTTTTTAATAATATATTTTTTTAATTTTTTTAAGTTTTATTTATTTTTATTTAATATAAATGTATATTAAACGTTAATATTATAGTACATATGTATCTGAAAAGCTAATTAAAAAAAATATATTTATTATTATTAAAAAAAACTATCCACCTTAATACAGAAAAAAATCTCGTTTTTGAGTTGGGGAGCAGCGCCATGTAGCGACAGTAATGGTAACTAAGTAAAGAAATAAAATACATCTTAAATATAATATGTATGTATGTATGTAGTTAAGTAATATAATATATATGTAGTTAAATTAAGAAAGTGAAATAATTGTGTATTTCTTTTAACTAAATAAAAAAATTATAACAATTAATGAAAAACGTAGTTACGCAATGTATAATCAATAATTCCTGATTGATTCTGTGTAAATGAGGGCCGTTAGTCTGACGAACAATAGACCGATTGCCATATCTAATGCTGAGTCTGTTCTACAGGTATTTAAGGATAAAAGAGCTAAAAGTATTGATCCCTTTTATTATTTATGAATATGTATGTTTTTACACTTTTTAAATTTTTATTAACACGTTATTTTTTAAACCGTTTATTTTGAGAGACTGAAACGGTTTCCGTTATTTTAAAAATGAAACTGTAACGGTCCGGTCAACTCTGTTTTGCAAATGAGGGTCTCAACACCACTTTAATGAAAAGAATATTTTACTACCTGGCAATTACCGGCATGTGGTGCTAAGGTAATTTAAGGACGTTAATGATGACGCGCAGTGCCATAACTCTGAAAATGTTCTGCTTAGTAGGTACCTACATACACATGTTCATAGTCCCGAGTCAGTACAGAATATTAGTTTTAAATCTTTATACTATTTTTTATAATTCCCTATCACGCTAAATCAAATCAATTTATTGTACCAATGGTAATTTATAACATACCTGCTAAAGTACTCGGTATTGTTCGGGGTTATGAATGAGTTGGAGCATAATTTTGGGGTTGTGATGTGCTACCCCTACCCAGTAATTTAGCTCTATTTTGAACGTCAAATGCGCATATTTCATCAAGAAGTCCTAAAATAATGCTTTGTGAGGTGGAAAAGGGGGATTGGATGGTTTTTACATATCTCATGTAGATAGTGACCTTCCTCTTGTTTTGAAGGTCAAGTATGCGAAATACATCTAGCTCGGAATAAAACTGTAAATTTGTGTAAAAAAACATACACTTATAAATCTGGCATAAAACTTATTAAGCGGGTATTACGAATAGAGTAAATATTTCAAGTTGGGACTCATAATTTTTTTAAATGAAAAACACTTTTAAATTCATAAAAATAAAAATAAAAATATTAGCTTACCCGAAAATACAAAATAATGCACTTAATTTTGTACATTCTTTACGAAAAATTGAATAAGAATTAACGCCATCTTTAAGATTATAAGTATGATATGACATGTCGGAAGAGCGAACTGAATAAAAAGGATTTTTTTAAATCGGATATTAATAATAATAATACTTATTTGAAACACTCGTTATTTTACAAAAATATTTAAGAATCACAGTCCAACTAGGAACGAATCCCGTTTTTGGACAGTCAAATTGATAAGTTTAGTTCATATTAATATACATATACATGAAAGAATATAAAAGATTCCATAAAGTAAAATAAAGTAAACTAAAAAATTTAAAAAATATGTTGTTTTTGTTTTTAAAGTATGATGCATTTTTAAAAATTTATTGTAGAGTAATAATGAATTACATATGAATATAAAAGTTTAAAGTGTAAAGTTTAAAGTTTAAAGTATAAAGTATAAACTATAAAGTATTAGGTTCTTAGTTTGGGTATTTTCTTTTTATTAAAACACAAACTAAAGACCTAACAACCTATTTAGAATATTTAATATTTACAGTTGGCACTTCATATGGAACTATTGTCTACTGTCATATTACAAAAACAAATGAACATGGTGGCGTCAACTCTCCCTCAATATTTACGTGTTTTTAGTTGAATAAAGTAAAAAATTAAGTGTTTTTACTTTGGATTTCCGCAATTGCAAATATTTTTTACTTATTATCAAGAATCTAAAGAATGATTTTAAAAAAAATTTAATATAATAAAATGAAAACACTGTAAAACTTTGTAATTTTAAAATTCATACACTTCTTGTTGTCCCTTTCTGGCTAGTAACAATAAGTAGGCGAAAGCAAAAAAAAAAATGCTGATTCTCAGTGACGTTTATCAAAGTCATCACTGTCAGAAGACGGAAGTGTATACATATGCACCAATACACACAATCCTAAGTGTGTGTTGTTTGAATCGAGTCTCATTGCGTGATCTATTTACATACTAGCATCAAGTACCAACTGTGTAACTAGGAATACCGTGATGAACCTGCGGGTACTATTGAATAGAACAATACCCACCCACACTAACTTCTGCTGGAAGTTTTAATATCTTTTCAGTATGGCTCTGGCGGATAGCCACAATTAGTACCTACTGAAATAAACAACCGAAAGTCGTCAAAGTTTTTTTATGCGGATTATAAAATATATTTTTTGTGCAACACATTTTTTTAATTTTTAATATTTAGTGGTTTCAATATTGTGGCATGAGGAATGTATAATAAAAGAATTTTTGAAGAGGCAGAAAAAATTGCAGATTTGTTAAGTAATCACAGAAGTTTCTGTTCTTCTTACATTTTCAGGACAGAAGTAATCTTTTTTCTGAACGATTTTTTCCAGACATTGAGTGTAATTTGCAGATCTTCATACTACTCGCAACAAAAACAAAAGTTTTTTTTATGTATACCGCGCATTTCCAAAAATATTCAGTCGGCGACATAAAGATTTTTTTTCGATGGATGAAAAAATTGTACACATTTCTTCTGATTTTAGTTGATTAAGTAAAACGTTAGAAACTGGTCCTTTTTAAGACGTGTATTCTCAAAAAAACTAATTAAATAATTTATTTGATCTCTATAGAAACTCCGCGGTATATAACATAATGCATTCAAATTACAATTTTATTTAATCATTGAAGAAGAAAATATTAACAATTCTCATAATGAAACAAGAATCAGAAAAAGGTAGATAAATTAAAAAGGTATCAGTTATTCTTTCTAGACTTGTAGAAAAGTCAATAGATGTCCCATATAAATAAAAATCAAATCGGTATGTCTGAGACAATATTTGATTTTCAAATAAATAGAATAGGGTAGAACTTTGTAGTAATAATAAAAGATAGCATCTTATAATATGGGAATTAATTAATTGAGGATAATATTGGTAAGTCTTAAATTTGAAGTATGATATCGATAAAATTGACGTTAAAAACAGGTCTCATTAGCTCAGTGGTTTGAGCGTTGTCTCAGTAAGACAGAGGTCCTGGGTTCGATTCCCAGATGCGACTGATATATTTATAAAATAGTTTTCTGTTTAATTTTTTTAAACCCCATCTCTGCCACCCGAGGCAGTCATCTACATCTGACTGGGCCTAGCTGGATCCCCTGTGTACTGCCCGATGAAGCAAGCTTGGTGGTGACGGTCTTACCGTCTCCCCGACTTTGTGACACGCTCCCGGCCTTCCGGACCCTTCCATATCCCTGGGTTCTCTGGGTATTTTTTTTTTACCCCCTCCCCAATCACAATTTTCATAAGCGATAATCCTGACAACTGGCGCAATGTCTCCTGAGAAGGGTGGCGGGAACAAGAATCCACCTGGCACTGCTTCAGAGGGACTGACCTGGTGTCCTGGCAACGGATCGTCCTAAGTACTCTTACTTAATCTATTTTGTTTCTCCCTTTTACTGTTTTACGTTAGTATTTCTCCGCCTCTCACCATGTTCATCTACGGACTACGAACGAGTAGAGCAGAACCACCATACTTACTAGAGTCACCTTTGTTGACCGTACGTATTTACTAACCATTCTGGGCTGTGGCATTTTAAAAACCTTTTTCTAAGCTTAGCTTCGTTGAATCAAAAAATTAGAGTCCTTGACGTGTGGGAAAGTAGTGGGTAACCTCAACTGTTTCATGTTTCATTGTGAGGTTTGTTAATATTATCTTCTTCAATAAATAAATTTTACAATGAAGTCTATTCCCTCCAATAAGTTATTCCAACAAATTGATTATAATTTTATTATGTGGTGAATCGGTTGTCTGCCAGATTGTCGCCGCCAAAATTTCCGTCAGGTAAAAGAGCGATTAATTAAATGCCACTCCGGCACTACATTAATCATACTAACCACACAAAATCCGTGTTTTGGCCCACATTATATCATAGACTATTCTCCTCTATACGGTACAATGCAGCAAAACAAGGCAACACGCGGGGTGATCACGGAATAACACCATTGTACAAAATTCTGCTAATTTTATATCAGATTAGTGAGAATAATTTTGCATGGTGTTTTAAAAGTCGAGTTTGCATAGAATGAGTATGAATATCACCCGGTGAAATATAATGTAGATCATGTCTTAACACAAACTTCATACCTGGGAACATTTTAGTAAAATAAATAACATAACATGGAAGTGAATTATGAACATCGTCTTGAAACAGAGCAATATTTTTGTATTTATAAGTAGTTATTCAGTACAACGTGGGTGAATTGTCATTAATTGAATATTATTGCTACGGCAATCAGAACTAAAGAGGTAGGTTGTGACATTGTTTAGCTAGGCTAGTCGGTTAGTGCTTACCTGAAGTCACTTATAGAATAAGTTTTTAAAAATTCACACGTCGGTGCGCAAATGCGTCCACAGCCCGCAATAATGTAAATAACTAAAGGTGTATCTAATAAAAGCTTCTTACGTTTTTAAGGTCATTTTATAAATATTCACTAGTCCTAAAAATTATAAATATTTTAAATAAATTTTATAACTCTTCTTGTGCCACCAATCTTCTAATGAATTGAACATCAATAGAAAAGGAGAAAAACAACAAGAATAGCAACTGTAAAGGTCATATCAACTCTAAACTTAAATTTTCTAATAAAACTGTGTTCATCTAAAACGACCTGCCAGGTAAGTATTCTTTTCTGTATCTATTTGTACATAATTAGATAAAAAAAGAGGAAATAATATTTGTACAGCTCCCATGAGGTGATTTTTTGCAAAAACGGCGCTGTAAAAATCATCCAATTATTATTACTTGTTATTTGAGCTTGGCAATGGTTCACTTATTTCAAAATATAAATAGATAAATAATAATAAATAAAAAATTACAGGGAGTATGGAGTAGTTTTCAGCATTAATAAAGAAGGTGAATGTATTTCGTATCACCCTATTTTGGATTAAGGTGAAACCACACACATAATTAATATTCATAATTAATCTCATATTTTAGTCGCCTGACAAAACTTTAAGAAATTGTGACGTAATATCATAAAATGTGAGTGTATTTAAGCTACCGCGTATTTTCGTTAATATCCTGTAAAAACAGTCACTTGGTATATCACTTGAAACGTGAAATATATCATTATACGGTGCTATATGATAAAAGCAGAGGCATGCATTCCATATAGGCGCCACGCGCACACCACAGACCGCCCTACTATAACGTGTCAAAATCAGGAACTAAGGTTGCAGAATGGCGCATATGTCATATTCAAATATTGGCTGAATTCTATACAAAAATGGACATAGGTGCGCAATGCGCATTCAAGGGAAAAATCGTTTGTTTTAGTGTCGATAAAGACCGTTTCTTTTGGTACAAATCACAAATGTAGCAATCAGTGCCATCTTTTGGTGCCTCTATTAATTAATACAACTTTATTAACGAAAAAATCACATTATATTAGCTATTTTCACATAATTTTACCTTTGAAAAAATATGGAAATTTTATATACCTGGTAATTGGCTTTGTAATATGCATAAATGAATCGGTTATTTGGATGGTTGATGTGGCGGTTAAACCCAATTAACATCGGCTAAAACCAGCAGCTTAGCCATTCTTATGAAAAACTTACCACGTCGGAGGTAGTTTTTTAAAAAGTCAATTAGTTATTTTTTTCTACAAAAACTTTATGTACACGCAACTGGGTATAAGGTAGGTTTTGTACCGGCTCGAGTGGTACTCGTACTACGTTAGGCCGGACACTGGAGAGATAATATACAATATCATGTAATATGAACAGAAATATCGTAATAAGGGCCCGGGCGTGGTAGGAAATGAATCTCAACGCAAACAAACACTCGCTCTTTGTACAAGAAACGTTTTATTGGGGAAGGAAAGTTAGAAAAACGACAGAAAATATTTTTGCTTGCTCAGAGCAAACAGTTTATACGATGAAAATAATAATTCTCTTCCTCTCCTGTATATTTTTTTCATCATAACGTAATTTCCGCAACACCTCCGAAATCCATTAATTCAATCGCAACTAATTTCCTCACGTAAACTGTGTTCTCTCTCTAAATCTATCTAACTGGAAGGCATTCAACTATTAAGAAAAGTCTGCTTAATACGTACCCCTTTTTCATTGCGCTATCTTCCTCTGGTTGGCATTGGTTTTTCATACTGCCGGCTACCACCATGAAGAACTGTGTTCATACCATCTCTTAAAAATCTAAGTAACTATAATACTGACTGCTCCAAGGAAGACAGCACTAACTAAAAAATTAAGTTATCGATCTACTTCCATTCTGGGAGTCATAAATTAGTGCCATATTGGGCAAAATACGAAATAAGTTAGAAACATACTTAGGAAATTCATAAGGGAAGCTTCGCTTCCGAAACTTGTTGATATTTGTATATTAAATATTGGTTTATACAAAACATTTTTTTTATTTTATTAAAAATGACACAACAAAGTTATTTTACATTTATTGAAGAAGTTAAAAAACTTATTCAATTTAAAAAAAAACACTCACCTAAGAGTACGAAGAAGATTTTAAACATTGAAATGGTTCTCCTGCAAAAATACTTGAAGTTAGTTACTGCCTTCTTCCGATGAACAATCGATATGATGACGACTTAAAGCTGTTTTGAGCAAATAGTGTTTCGTGGTACCGTAGTTAAGACGCCTGGTGAATGGCGGGTTCGATTGTCCTCGAGGTGCAAAATATATTTCGATGAATTGTCTCAGTTCGTAATTGATGAATAAAACTGAGTATAAAGTTCATGGTAATGTTAAATGAATACATGTTTCGTAATGTATGGTTTCTTCATCAGGATACAATGTATACTGGGGGGTATATATAGGGTGTTTTTTTAGCTGCATGAGAAGTTTCGATGGTTGTTGTCGTTTAACGCCAGAAAAACGCTTCCAAATTGTGGAAATTTACTTCGAAAAAAATAAATCTACAATAAAAAACACATAAATTTGTTGTAGACCACTTTTATTTTATCAAAACTCTACCGGTTTCGGAAGCACCCTTCCTTCATCAGGAGAATATTAAAACTGGTTTAATATTCTCCTGATGAAGGAAGGGTGCTTCCGAAACCGGTAGAGTTTTGATAAAATAAAAGTGGTCTACAACAAATTTATGTGTTTTTTATTGTAAATTATGGCGAGCCACAAAGTTAATGCTTTTTACAAATATGAAAAATAAATCTGTTCGCCAAGTTCATAAAGCTCTTTACCGAAGAAATATGTTTAGTGATGAAGCTCATTTCTGGTTAAATGGCTTCGTCAATAAACAAAATTGCCGTATATGGAGCGAAGACAATCCTCAAGCCATTAACGAATCACCATTCCATCCATATAAAATGACTGTTTGGTGCGGTTTACACGCTGGCGGCATCATCGGTCCTTATTTCTTTCGAAACGAGGAAGGAACTGCCGTTATGGTGAATGGCGAGCACTATCGAGCCATGCTGACTGATTTTTTGTTTCCAAAAATTAATCAGCTAAACATCGACGACATTTGGTTCCAACAAGACGGCGCAACTTGTCATACAGCGCGCTTAATCATCAATTTATTGCAAAATCAATTTCGTGACAACTTTATTTCCAGAAGTGGTGCTGTTAACTGGCCCCTCGTTCGTGCGACTTAACGCCTCTCGATTACTTTGTATGGGGCTATGTTAAGTCATTGGTTTATGCCGACAAACCAGCAACTCTTGAAGCATTGGAAGCCAATATTCAAGCCACCATTGACGCCATACGGCCAGATTTATTGGAAAAAATATTGAACAATTGGACTCATCGAATGGACTATGTAACTAGTAGCCGCGGCGGACATATGCCAGAAATAATATTTAAAAAATAAATAAAATAAATGCCATTAATGCCAAAATGAAATTATCTACCAGATTATAATAATAAAAAAATAATTCCAATAATATTTCTGTCTTGAATTTTTATTTAAAGTTCTCAAGCTCTTAAAAAACACCCGTTTTATGCATAGAAAAATATAACAATGAGTGAGAGAAGGTAAATAATTGGGTTTTAATAAAAAATATTAAATACCTAAAATAATAAACAAAATTATTGTTTTATAAAAAAAATCATTTTTACAACATTTTTAGAAACTACAAATTCAAACAAAATCAAGAGACAAACAACGCATCAAAATAACAACAATTATTTTTAATATAGATATTAATGTGAAAATAAATTTAAGAGAAAGTTGGCCATTTAAAGATAATATTTGGTTATTTATTTAATGTAAAGATATCACGAAGTGAATTTGCGTTTATTGAAGAAGTGAAGGTTTGCTTCGATGAACTTTTATTTTTAAAAATTGTCACGGTTATTACATGTAATTTAATATTTTCACTTCGTGTCTTGTTTATTTAATAAAAAAATGTCACTATAAATAAATATAACATCCATCCAATCCCAGCCCACTCTCTCGCCCTAATCACATCCTTTTGTTTTTCCCCACGGATATCTGCTATCTGTTCTCTCTCCAATAATTCATATGTCAAAGCGATTATCTATCTTTGGTTCACTCTAAAAATAGACCATGTACAAATGTCGCGATCTGACCAATTTCGTCTATAACCCATATATTCCGAATAAATTTTTTTTACATTTACGATTGCACGTGTTTATCACGCAGTAATTCATTTTATTGATGAAAGGTTTAAAAATAAAATTATGTATATGACTTGAATAATAAATTCGTTGTCACGTGAGCCAATAATTGATTCGTTTAGCTTTGTATTAACCGGGCTTTGTACCCGTACGTGATACGCACTCTAACATAGAGTACACTAGATTTTTTTTTTTTTCATTTTAAAAATGGTAACGGAGGAAGATTGCTTGCAAAATCCTCAAGAGCTGGGGTCTGGAAATCAGCATGGGTCTCTTCAATACCTCGGTTGTCTGATTCACTTATTTTTTTCCTAAGAAAGACCTCTACACAATGTTCCTGAAGATGATATTACATGGAGCATGTTACAAAATTAGACCGAAGAGCTACGAAGTTACCTGCCTTTCTGTAAACCGAAGATCGTCTAATCTTCCACCTCCCATAATGAGGAACTCCAGTGAAAAATATAATGGCTTCAAAAATATATATTCATATAGATCAGCAAACACCGATTCTGTGTATATAACTTTCATTATATATACGCAGAATTTATAAATCGTTATTTAAAAGTAAATAAAAAATCATTTTATCAAAACATCTTGTTATGTTCATACTATTGCGTTTGTAACATCTGACTTCACTTGCGTATTTTGTTTTTAGATTAGTATGGACGTTTTTTATTTTTCACTTTTCTTGTGTATTTTTATTTTAATTGTGTATTTTGTTTTAGTTTTGGCGAAATTTCACCTTCATTTATGTTACGTTAAGCTCTATAATCAATATATAAAACTATTATTAGTGAATTAAATTAGAGTATTCATTAGCAAACCAATTATCAATATGGATATTACGTTGAAATTAATGTTCAATATTATTATTATTCTTTTAGTAAAACTTTCTGAAAAGGTACATATTTTTATTAATTATGTTTATTTATGGTTTACCATGAATAGAATATAAAATTATGTACAGTAAAGGTCATCCTTGTTTTGACATTTGACATTCTAACCTCAAAACTGATCAAAACTGACCGGCCATAAATTTGTAGTGTTTTGGCGGGCTTTGAAAAATCGAAATTTCAAAAATTATTTTAACTATATAAACTAATTTTAGAAAAAAACGAAATATACTGGTATTTGATGAATTCTTTTATTAAATTGGACTGAAGTTCTTTATTCTTCTTCTAAATGTGAAATCAAGATTCTTGAGCCAATGTGATTACCGGATGATGTGGGCCTCACTGCTATCCTTGTGCTGAGACCAATTTTTTACAAAATTTTATCATTAGGTCATGTTACAGTGAAGTGTAAATAATGACAAAGCGACAACATGTTATATCAGGAGATAACTTTTTTCTTCTAAAAATGATAAATTTGACGCACAATATCAAATCATACAGGAATTACCATTAATTATATACTAGGTGCCTTATACATATATATGTGCCATTAATTATATACTAGGTGCCTATACCCGGCCTTGTTCGAGATTAGTTGTTTTTTTTAGAATAAAGTTATGATGTTGTGAATTCTTGCTTATCGTTTGGGTTCCATAATTGATTTGACAGCGAAAGTAATGCCTTGTGACGACTATTAATATCTCCAAACAAAGAAACAAAGGAAACATTCAGTTGAAAATTTAATTCCAAACAATTTCTTTTTCAAAATATATATAAATAATAACGTTGTTAATTATGTACCTACTTGTGTTTTTTATTTCGAAAATATTCTATCCAAACAAACCTTCTTCTTTTGAATATGTAATCTATGTCTAACCAGAGTGGTATATCTGTGGGCTTACCTCAATACAATATGGCGCGTTTAATGTTTTTCATACTAATTTTAAAACGTTATAGCAACAGTTTTATATATTGGATTTCATTGAAACTACTCTTTAAACCTTCCCAAAACTAATAAGAACAAATTGTGTTTTTTTCAATGAAATTTTTGAGAAAATTGAGGACACACAAACAAACATTATTTTTTTTATGTATAAAGATATATGACTTAAAGGGGATGCTTACCAAATTTGCACAAGAAAAAGTCGAGGGTGCCGGAGGGAAGAGAACGCACGATTAAGTGAAACAAATAAATAAGTAGTGTTATGCCACCGAAAGGGATGATGAAAATATATGCAATGGGTTGTTATTTTTTTTAAGTGAGTCGTGAATTTTCAGATGTTCGTGTTAAATACATTGATGCCTGCACATCATCCATTCATATGCAAATGAGTTACAGTTTTTTTTTCTTTTAAATAATTTTCGAAAAAATCGATGACACAGACAAACATTCACTTTTATATATATATATATTTTTTTAATTTTTAATAATTTCTACTATTATTTAATTGAAAAAAGGCATATTTACAACAACAAAAAATTTGCTAGGTTTATCATAGAAGTCAATTTGATAATTCCTTCGAAAGGCGAAACATCAGAAAAATTAATAATTGTATTTTGTTTTTTTTTATTTAATTTTTTTTTTTTAATTTAATAGTAAGTAAAATTATTTAATTAAAAAAACACTTTATTTTTTTTTTAATCTGCTAGGTAATTATTGAAGTCACTTGATAATGCCCCCAGTAGGCGAAACAGTTGTCACGCGTAATAAAAATTTAACTAAAATGGAGTTCTACAAATTAAACTAGAATACAATAAATAAATTGAAATATATTAGAAAAAGTATTTATATTGGGGTAGCTTAGCTTCACATTCGATTTATTTGCGAATCATAACTTTAATCTTCAATTAAATCTTAGAATTCTTCTTACTTTATGTAAAAAACAGTTTAAAATTGCAGTATGTCTTTTTATCTCAGAACAAAACAAGTATTGCATATATATATATTTTAAATTTAGGTACGCATAGTTCCAGAGCATATCAAAAAAAAATTCCCTTGTTAAGTTGCAAAAATCGTGAGTAATTTATTAATTAAATTGACGAAATGCGTTTGAAAATACACCTAATACGAGTAATTTCAGCGGTGAGCATAAGGCTGCTCTC
This sequence comes from Halesus radiatus, assembly GCA_022606495.2. Classification (NCBI taxonomy): domain Eukaryota; kingdom Metazoa; phylum Arthropoda; class Insecta; order Trichoptera; family Limnephilidae; genus Halesus; species Halesus radiatus. The sequence goes on from JAHDVE020011990.1 coordinate 38,417, forward strand.
TAACGGTCCGGTGAGGAACGAACATTTCACTCGTTACTGCAGACACTGCACCGAAAAGTCAAGTTTGCTAACGTAAGGTAACGGTTTGCAACGCAGTCCATTGTGGGACTTTTCTGCGCAGTGTCTCCAGTAGCGAGTGAAATGTTCGTTCCTCACCGGACCGTCAGAGAGCAGCCTAAGTTTGAAAGTAAGTACATGTTCTAACGTTAATCATTTGGGCCAACCTAACGCAGGTATTGTATATCATCAAGCACGTGAAGAGTATGATGACTGACGATGCTCGGTGGAGGAAATTTACATATTTGTATGTAAATATTTACACTGCATGTCAATCCGATTAAAAATTCATTAGAAAATTATGCAAACTGCCTTTAAAACAAAGGGATCAAAGTGTTTTACTATTGCGCAAACCAGAATGATATTTTTACAAAAGAAATTGCTGTAATCACATTAACTGTTTCATCAAAAAGCGAATCTTTTTAATGTTTACTTTCATCTTTATGTAGTCTTTTGTCTTTGATCAAAGGCCGTCAATCAATTTTTTTGGTCGCGAACTAAATATTTTTAAGACTGCTACTATTTTATGCTAGATTTTTTTCTGGCTTCTTACGTTTCATATTTGCTTTCATGTTTTATGACCCATTAATCATTTCTGCATAGATCTATACTGAACTTTAAAATATATATATATATATATATATATATGAATGAGAATGAGAATGATGTCTCAGACAATTAATAGCTATTAAAAATATCATCGATTCTATGGGCTCAATACATTTGGAGCACTTATATGGTCATCATGTTAAAATTAATAAATAGAAGAATTTTTAAATTTTCTTCAAACGATTGGTAACTTTTTGGCGTCATTATTAATTAAATAATTAAAAATGTACTTTGTTCACAACACTTTTATAAAAAAAATATATATCTCTACATGTTTCAAGAGCAATGCTGTCATCCTCAGGAATATATGAAATATATAGCAATATATGAAATATATAAATATATTCATATATTCCCGAGGATGACAGTATGTAGAGATATTTTTTTAAAATAAAATTGGTGTAAACAAAGTACATATTTAATTTTTTCAGAAGAATCTTTTTTAAAAATTGAATGTAAATCAAATTTAATAATGTTATTAAGTTCTGCTAGTGTTTTTAGTTTATTTTTATTCAATAATGAAAAATAAAAATACTTGCAGAACTTAATAATAATACCATTAAATTTGATTTACATTAAATTAAAAAATAAATTAAATGGGGAGTTCTACAAATTAAACACAAAAAGAAATAATTAACAGAAAAATATTAAATGATGGATAGACAATATATCGTCCCTTTAGAGGTAAAACTCATTAAGTGTCATACTAGCTCCATGACAAATAGTGACTTTTGCTTATATCATGAAACATGGATGATTCTTTTTAATAAACATCATAGAAGAAAATATAGAGATTAAGCTACAGGGTGAAAGGAAAACCAAGACAATTCTTTTTTAAACAATGTCTACTTGGTGTTACCTACGGTTTTTTTTAGATTAAAAATAATATTCGGAAAAATGTGACTTTACTGGAGTACCCTGTTCTAAGGTCACATTGTACATGTCTTTATATCTCTTCTATATATTAAAATAAATATTTGTTTGTCTGTCCTCGATATTCTCGAGAATAACTACACCGATTTCGCTGAAAATATCACAATTTGTTCTTATTCACTAATAAGAACAAGCTGTGCTACTTGTTAAACCTTCCTGGCACTCCAGGAAGATTAACGAGTAGTTTCAATAAAATCCAATATGTAAAACGGTTGTTATAACGTTTTAAAATTAGTATGAAGAACATTGAACCCACCATGTTGTATTGAGGTTAACCCATAGACATACCACTCTGGTTAATCACAGATTACATATTCAAAAGAAGAAAGTTTGTTTGAGTAGAACATTTTCAAAATGGAAAACACAAGTAGGTACCTACTTAAGAACTTTATTATTTAGATATGTTTCGAAACAATAAATGTTTGTAATGAAACAAAATTTTACAATGAATGTTTCTTTATTTAGATATAGTAATAGTCGTCATAAGGCATTACTTTCGTTATCAAATCAATTGGATGAGAAACGACAAGCAAGAATTCACAACTTCATAACTTTATTTAAATTTAAAAAAATCCCGAGCAAGGCCGGGTCACATCATCTAGTATTATGTAAATAACAATAAACTACCTTATATTCCGACTTTTTAAATATATTGTTTTTTTTTGTCCAAAAGTCGAGTTTTAGGTTGGTGGATTGTATGCTGTTAGAAGCATCTTATGAACCGATGTGAGTATGTAAGTGCAAAGCGATCCTCGTTTTTTAATATATAAATTAAAATATCGTTTAAAAATTAATCGTTAAAATTAGTGCAGTAAAAACATTATCCGTGGGAGTTCTGACCATATGAACAAGATTGCATCACGCGAACTGACCTAAAATCACAAGAAGTGACAGATTTCTAGACAAAGGCGTTGGACCTCTGCAGTACAAAATCATACATAATTTGATCAAAAGTCCGTACCTCCTGGAGTGCAAATACGTTATTTGTACCAAACAACTACTGTCAGGGGCGGCACCACGATATGATATGCATACCACATGGCAGAGCAGATGTGTTGGCTCAGCACAGCATGACACGGGGTATGGTGCTGCTAAATAACATCTCTCTAATCTTTATTATTCTAATAAAATTTTATGCTGAAATGTTTTTTTTATTCGTTGTTACTGCTCATAATGTACAGAAAGTGGACGCAGTCATACAAAAAAAAATACAAAAAAAACAAAGCTAAGAAAATAAGTATATTTCAATGTTTCATTTCAATTTCAGAAACAATTCATCCTGTAATATATACTGCCAAAGAGTTAACTCATTCCGGGAAGGACAATAACAATAATGAAATCCTTTTCAAATCAAATACAAACATCATTAATGGATTACGTTGAAGTAAAATAACAAAACGAAAAAGAGAAAAATAAATAAAGAAAAATAAATGAGATCTTTGTGACCTTCAAATGGGTCATCTTTGTGTTCATATATTCTTCTAAGAAAACTTTTTCAAGCACGTTTCATAAAACAAAAAATTGTTTTGTTTGAAGAGAAGGTAAGTTGGCGTCAATGGGACGACGCAACCATCACGTTTGATCTTAACATAAACGAAAGTTACAGTGATGTAATGAGAGGATATCCGTGGACCTGCTTTTCATCATAATGCTTCCCTTCCACTTTACTCAAGTGTCTTAAAAACTTCACTTTTGTAAACAACTCCATTGATCAAAGCACCCGAATCAAAACAGAATTTTAAAGAATTATTTACTCAGCGTCGACGAAAGCAGTTTTATGAGTTTGTACCGAAAGTACAGAATATTTTCTATTTTCGTAGCTGAAAATATTTTCCTTAATTGAACGTTGCCAACCGACAAAGCCATTCACGCCAAAGTCAACCCTAGCTTAACTTTTTTCAACGGCGAAAGAAAATAAAATTTCATTTGTTGGGTTTTCATTGCTTGTTATTCTTGGAACTAGAAGGAATGTTATTTGGGAATTCAACGATGTAAGGTTTAACCTATCCACGCATAGAAACGGTGACCCGGCAGTCGATCCCTCGACAGTTGGCCCCCCGACAATTGATCTCCCCGACAGTTGAACCCCCCACAGGTGATCCCTCGGACAATTGTTCCCTCCGACGGTTTATCCCCTAAATGATTATTTCTGCTGTATGTCCTCATATGTAATGTAAGTATGCAGAAAGGATATGCGGCCGTATAACAAAAGTCGATATACTTATATCTGCCGGCGTCCTGAGTCGAAATCCGCTACCCAAAATATTTTTACTAACAATAATGCGGAATCCCCGGACGAGTATTTTTTGCGTCGATCTATCTGGGTCACGTGACTACAATGAAAAATAGGACCTGTACGACGTTGGAAAAATATTAATTTTGTCAATATTACGTTTATTAATTGATATATAAACCTCAAAATCGTTCGTTTTTTTACATGACCTTGGCTGTTACATCAATATTGCTTTCCTGCGACGATATATAGAATACACCTATAAAGTTGAGTGTCGGTTGTTTTGTCGGTGTTTGAGTGTTTGTTTGTTCTTTATATTAATCTACAGTTTTGTTCCGAGTTTGATGAAATTATGCACACCTGACCTATAAAACGAAAAACTACCCCCCATTTCCCTTTCTCACCCCTTAAAGCGGAATTCGGTACTTCTTAATGAATTTATACACACGTGACGTTTAAAATAAAATTAAAACTACCGAGTAGGCATAGAATTAGGGATAGGAGAAGGGGTAGGAGTAGAGTTAGGAGTAGGGGTGGGAGTAGGACTAGAAGTAGGGGTAGAAGTAGGGATAGGAGTAGGGGTAGGAGTAGGGGTTGGAATAGGGTAAACACACTTTATTAAATTGAAAAGAATTTTATGTAAGATAGCACTTTTGATTTGTTTGCGATTCAGAGATTTATTTTAACCTTAGATTTCTTCGTTTAAAGTAAATCTTTTAGGAAACTATGAAAATTTAATATTTTATTATAAAAATAAGGCAGCATTTTTCAAATTTTAATATTCCATAATATATACACTTGCCAACAAAGAATTCATATCAATACATATCAATGTCGCTTCGGATAAATCTCGAAATGATTTTTTTTTTAAACGCTATGTCAAAACCATTAATTGTAAGTACCAACTGTGTACTGATAGCCGTCCTGCTAAACTTAGTAGATTCAGATGTAGGTATATTTTTTCTCTCTTGTAAAATGCTGTTATGTATTTATATTGTATCTGTGTATTTCGAGCCTGTACATTTATTTGTGTTATTTTTCCGTTGTTTACATACATTTTATTAAAATTTATATTTTCATATACATAATTGCCTTGAAATCTCTTTCATACCTAATATCATATATAGTAATATTTAACAGTCCCATAATGAGTTGAATTGATTACTCATGGGAGTGCAACATCGTTGTATCTCTTATTTGAAATAAAAATAAATAAAAAAATATCTAATTTCTTCAAAAGATTTGTGGCGTAATTATTAATAAATGAATCAAAATTTTATTTTTATTCACCACTTTTAATGTATACTTATCAACATGTTTCGAAAGCGACACTTTCTTTATCAGGAATATATAGAATACATAGAATATATGGAATGCACAAAATACATAGAATACATAGAATATATGGAATGCATAAAATACATAGAATACATAGAATATATAGAATACATAGAATGCATAGAATATATAGAATACATAGAATACATAGAACACATAGAATACATAGAATACATAGAACACATAGAATACATAGAATACATATATACTATATACGAAGAAAGCATCGCTTTTGAAACATGTTGATATGAATACATTAATAACCGACCTTTTGACTGGTCAGTGGCTGAGTTGCCATCGCGTTTGAATCCCATCCAGGCTTCGCGAGTTCAATTCCTCGGCTGGCTAAGCCCTCCATTACGACACAAGCAACATCTTCCGCTTACTGTGATGGTAGTAGGATATTTTCAAATATTGTCAGGATATTTGTAGCCAGAGAATATGTGTCTTTCTTAAAAAAAAGTATATATTAATAAAGTTGTAAATACAAAGTAATTTTTAATTCATTTATAAAAAAAATATATGTATTTAAAAGCTTTACGTGCCAAAAGTGTTTCTTTCTAAATTCTTAAAATAACGCCATCTGTGAGCACGTAGCGTTATAATCATGTTTCGAATGCCCTTCAAAAAGAAACAATGTTTTTGTTTCTCCTGCAATGTTTACAAAATGGACTGGAAGTTTAATAATTAAGTTGGCAATATGCTGCACACGCATATAAATGATAAAATCGTTTTTTTTTATCTTCCGCACAAGACTTTCATCGTTTATAGTTTTTACTTGTTTGCTTTCATAGTTCTACCAGCTCCATTACGATGGAGCTGGTAGAACTATGGCATTTTTATGGCAATTTTTGGGGAATTTTGTGGGGCAAGGGAAGAGTAAGGAGAAGAGAAATAAGAAGCTTTCGATATGCACGGTTACTCAGATCTAGTTACTTAACAAAGGTTAAGTCATAAAGGAATATTTCTATTCCTAGTTGTCTCTTACCACTTCCTCCATTTCCATCTTCGTATAGTCACAAACATCATTGAAAAGCTGCTTACATCCGGTTGTAATTCGTAAAAAAATAATATCTCGTATCCAACATATCGCTTGTTCCAAATATTTTTACGCATATAATTCTATCAAAATATCATCGAGATATCACCGTTCAAATGTGATATATCCCTCGAAAACATTTCTCTCAGAAAAGTTAAGCAATTATGCCGTTTATATTGTTACCCGATACGAATAATATATTTTTATCGAAGGCCATTTCTCGTGTTGCTTTGATCTATTGTATTTGTGGACGGAGAAAAACAACCGCCACCAATCAAAAAAATATATCGCGGACTTCTCAATATTTTCTCAATAAACAAAAAATGTTTCACGCGAGGGATCATACTTTTTTGATAGTCTGCCATAATCTGACAATTGGGTGTGAAAACTTGCCAAATAGTGGCGGATAAGCGATAATCTTGTATTTTATCCAAAAACTATATAATATTATATAGGTAATTAAATACCATCTCGTTGCCAAGAGAATGTAGTGATAGCGCAGTATAGCATATCTGCAGTCTAGCACTTGATTGCATAACTTGCGCTGGAGAAATATTAATTAATGAACTAACTATCTATTAATTGATAAACTAAAGTTCTTAAAAACTTATGACAAGATTTTTGTGCATAGCGCAAAGGCTAACAATTATTATTTTTATAAACAATAATTATTAATCTAAAACACTCATCCAAATTGAAAAAAACCTTCCGAGCAAAGATAAATGTCGCCGGCAGGACTCGAACCCGCACCCTTCTAATGTCCGGTTAGATGCTCTACCGTTGAGCTACGTCGGCTTATCGCAAACCCGCCAAGTTAATCAATATATACTAGTGTTCCATTTAATAATTACTGTTTTTATTATATTTTCACCTGTAAACAACCAACTTTATTATTTTGAGAGGGTTTGCGATAAGCCGACGTAGCTCAACGATAGAGTCGAGACCGGACATTAGAAGGGTGCGGGTTGAGTCCTGCCGGCGACATTTATCTTTGCTCGGAAGGTTTTTTTCAATTTGGATGAGTGTTTTAGATTAATAATTATTGTTTATAAAAATAATAATTGTTACCCTTTGCGCTATGCACAAAAATCTTGTCTTAAAAAGAACTTTAGTTTATCAATTAATAAATATTTGACAAGTCAAAGCAATTTTCACCAATAAAATGTAGACATAATTTGTCTCGACGCCATCTATTTGAGGGATTTAGCCGTTACAAGCCTCTCTCATACTAATAAAGTTGGTTGTTTACAGGTGAAAATATAATAAAAAAAACAGTAATTATTAAATGGAACACTAGTATATATTGATTAACTTGGCGGGTTTGCGATAAGCCGACGTAGCTCAACGGTAGAGCATCTAACCGGACATTAGAAGCGTGCGGGTTCGAGTCCTGCCGGCGACATGTATCTTTGCTCGGAAGGTTTTTTTTCAATTTGGATGAGTGTTTTAGATTAATAATTATTGTTTATAAAAATAATAACTAACTATCTAACTAAATAATTAACCATCGCGACGTTTTCCCGCACTCTGTCTTGGCGCACACTCCTTGCTTCATCCACATTTATCGTCTTATTATAAACTCGTCCGTTTCTCTGACTCTTGGCATGACCCGACTCAAGTTTGTAATTCATTTGATCGTGTCATATCTTCCTCAGGCGTCACCAACTTCTTCTACCAATTACTTTCGAGGAATTTTTTCTCGTTACATTTATTTATTTATTCCCCCCCTTTATATGTTCAAACCATCTTAGCGTCCTATTCTTAATCTTATTGATTACTATTACATCAGCCTTGGGATTTAATTTCTACAGTATTCGGTCCTCTTTCGTCCTTCTCTCCCAGATTCATACCTTACAGCCAAACATCGGGGTTGGTATCAACACCCCATTGCGGACTGCTAACCTTGCTTTTTTCGACATTTTTTTATTGGCAACACTGCATTCATCCTTCTTTCAATGTATTTATCAGTCTCTCGTGAACATGCTTCGAAAACAATGTACGAGAATAATTTAATTAATTAAACTTCTCTAAAGTGAAAAGAATTGGTTTGGTCCTAAATTTTGGTGCTCTTATTTGGTTCGCTGAACTTTTGACACGACTACGTAGTATTATTAAGGGACGTATTTACACACGAATTACGTAATTTACAATATGTACGATGTATGTTACGTGATTACGTGACTGTGAGTGGTTGCCTCGATTTAGCCCTCGTGCCTTATGACCTCTAATTAATGGGCCTTGAGAGATGTCATTCAACCTGGAGAAATGAGCGTAGTAGAATTCAAGTCACTTTTTACTTGGCTGAAACCAGAACACATTTTAGCTTTCCTTTCCTTCCAGATTATTTTTTACACATTCTAATTCTAGTCTATTAGAGTTAATAAATTAATTCGTTTTTTATCTCCGTTTTCAGGTGTAGATCTAATATACATCGAATGTTGAGTTAATAAAATATTTAGAAGATCTAAATCACTTGCATACTTCAACGTCTGAAGGTAGCACTTGTTGTAAGGCTAACGTTTCACGTTGAGGCCGTACACAAATGGTTAGCAAGCTATGCGATAATGTAGTATAATATTAAAGTTCGAGGAAGTAAGTAATTGCACGTTACCTGTGAGTATTTACATCTGAAGATAATCGACCTCTAGAGATTTTCCCAACATCAGATATATTATATATTGTAACAGGAAGCGATTACTTTATGGTTTGACATTATATTATTAAATAAAACAAACGCTTTGTTATAAACCACGAATTTATTCCATTTTTACGCCAACCGATTTCGCTTTAATTCAAGCTACGTCGGGGCAAATATAATAACTAAAATAATAATACAGTGTTTTCGTGTATATAATTATGTCGTGTCTTATGTTGTCTCACTCTCCCATTTAATTATTATTATGTGTAGTCTATTTTTCACCAATAATGGCTCTATATTTTATAAATAATTTTAGGATTGTCTTTATGACTTCACTATTCCCACATTAAACTGTTTTATTTACTATTCAGTTGTTATAATATATATTATAGTTGTCTCCCTCTTATACATAATGCTTTTAAATTGTTGCCTTGCTCAAATGTTTTATTCAACTTCCTCTTATTTCTATTATCCTTTCTCACTCTTTTCTGTTCCTATATACATATACGAGGAGTGTTCAAAAGAAAAGGTGAAATTTGAATTTTCGCGGGCTATGTACATTCGATTATCGATTTTTTTTGTTATGTTGGTACACATATGGTATATTTATCATATGTTAGCATTATCAGCCATTTTGGATCAGTGGTTTGTTTTTGACAACTGGAAAGGTTAGTCACGTTTTTGGGTGTTCTTCGATTGTTTATTTAGGTTCGTTTTCTGAAGCATCATCAGTCCGATTGAAGTGAAATTTTATATTCGCTTTTTTTTCTATGTCCTCATCAGCTTTTTATCAAAAAAAAATTATTCTTTTTGGAAAAAAATTGTTAATAATTGTTAATCCTATGGAGGAATTTCCTGGTTTTGGTCGGAACTTGATAGCCGTTTTCTGGGGCATCATCAGTCCGATTAAAATGAAATTTTAGATTTTATTTTTTTTCTATGTTCTTATCAGTATTTCTTCAAAAAATCCAAAAAATCGAAGAAAAAACAAAACGTGACTAACCTTTCCAGTTGTCAAAAACAAACCACTTATCCAAAATGTCTGATAATGCTAACATATGATAAACATATGTGTACCAACATAACAAAACAATAAATCGATAATCGAATGTACACAGCCCGCGAAAATTCAAAATTCACCTTTTCTTTTGAACACACCACGTATATGATACCAAAACGGTTGGCGTAAAAATGCACTAATTTAGTGGTTTATAACAAAGTGTTAGTTTTATTTAATTTAGATATATTATGATTGTAATATTTTAAAGCTATTTAGATTGATCATGCTAACTTACATTTAGTTAAAAATGTTAAGTTAAACGTTGGGTGTCCGCAGTCGTTACTTTACGATACGTATTGTAAAGTTTATCACATAATTTGCATGTGGTTTAACACTCGTAAAGTCAAGGCTGCATTGATAGATAATAAGCAAGACGAGCCCCCCTCGATTTAGAAATACATATTTTGTTCAGTTACTCCACACAGGAGGCCCTAAGGGAAATAATTTTCCTCGAGGCCTTTGTCATCTTTGGGGTCTTTTTAAGAATAGGAAGGGGTGAACCTGAGTTTTTATAAGACAAATGTTGTAGGAGGGAGGTAACATAAAGGCCGACAGATTATCCCATAGCCAAGCTGTTTACCACAATAACGAGTCGTAGAAGCGACACGTTATCGTGTGACAAATTTCAACCTTGTACAAATATTGGCGTATTTCCCGACTGTGCACCGGTGCCGAAGGGATCAGTAACCCTAGTTCCTCAGAGAATCTTCCATTAAAATACCGGCAAAACAAGAACAGTAATCCCACCTGACGTCTGTGCTCCAAAGATTGCAATCTGTTAGTTAAGATAGACGAACCTATCAAACAAACCGCCTGTTTCTGCACAGAGTCAGGGGTTTTTCTCAAATGTTTTGGAGCTCCCGACCAGAAGTGGCGGCGATATTCTACAGTGGGTCGCACTTGCGATTTATCCAGGGTCAGCAGTTGTGTACTATTAAAGTATCTGCAAGCCCTGTACAGTACGCCCAGCTTCTGAGATATAATTAATAAATTCAGGTGCTCACTAATCGTTGAGTAAACACATAGTAATCTTTTCATGAAATTAATATAGAAAATATCATTTTTGGATTCAATCAAACAAACATACCATAACGCCAATGTCTAAAAGTCGTAATGAAGTTTTTTCCTTGATATTAAATTTAAAATTGCTTTCACATCGCACGACGTCGTTTTAAAATTAACGTCCATACATCACCGTGCCATGAATAGTATACCTACGTGACGAATTTTCCGGTTTTCATAATACCTAACCGGCTTTACGGTTTCATTTTCGCGCAGCAAAGCGTAATCCCATATTTTCCATATCAACCCTGGGCTGTATTCATAAACAAGCCTGGCAATTACGGGGTGTAACTATACTAGTCTACGTGTACGTTATACGGAGCGCGCAGGCCGCAGAGGCCGGGGCAAAGCCCTGATATTTCAGAAGTAGCCTTGCTAACAAGCTGCTTGTTTGGGCAGCAGTGAATTTAAAACTTGTGCATTTACTTTTAAGGCTTTTAGTTCATTAATTAGGACACTTTGACAAACGTTTCAGCAAATTATTTATCGTTTCATGGGTAGGTACAGTTATTATTATGAGTTATCGTTTTAACATCAACGGCCTTGCCTTATATTAACTGATTTTTTTAAACTGTAATGTTTTGTTTTATATTCTGTCATTATATTATATAGCCAGAAAGGCAATGACAAAAACATTTAATAGAGTTTTTTTAACCTTCGCGCGCCATTTATTAAAAGCAACGTCTTTAGCATATATATTTTTTTATTTGCATATCTCAGTTTTTAATTCTCGGAAGAAACGAATCGTATTATTGGCATTTTATTATGAGAATCTTTTCAATATTATCTTTTAAGTATTAATGTTTTCGTCTCTTATTAAAACCCTTTCAGCGCCAGTGTACTTCCTCAGGAACATGAAGAAAAAAAAAGACTAGTTTTTGTGAAATAAATAGCCCCTTATATTATTTATCGCTTGTGAAGGATATTTCTTATTACGTCTATTTATTTTTGCTAGGTTGCAAATAAAGTGACAGTTCCCATTTCGGCGGTAGTGCTTGGTCTGGAATGCATTATTATTTTGTGTTTTTATAATATTGTATTTATATTTATTCTTGTTTCACTGAAAATGTTTTCTTTTTTAAATAAAACAATTGTTTATGTTATTTTTTTTCTTTAGTACTCATTAAAAATAACCCTCTGAATCATAAAAATACTTGAAATTAAATTATAAAAAAATCCATTAAGCAAAAAAATAAAAGTGTAGGTAGAAAAAAAATTTTCAAATACTTTCTAAGATGTTATAAAGCATGAAATATGCTTTAAATGTGGAAACAACGGTGTGGTACTGAAAGGGTTAAAACATACATTTGAGTAGGAGGAAATATTTTTATTTTTCTAGCAATCAAACCAGAAAGATATTCAATGACCAATATAAAATATCTAAATAGTGTTTTTTTCTTAACTACCATTGATTTTTTTCCAGCTACTTGTACAATCGGTAATCTTCGTTGATTTAAATTGTTTTTTTAACATAATTAATATTATATAAATATAGGCATTCATCTTGTTTTTATGATAATCATATTGTCGCATTATTTTCTTACATTATATGGCACTGCCTACTGTAATACGAGTTTTAAAAATGATTCAATAAATTGAATACAAAACATTTTAGTAATAATAATGTTTTTTTTTATGAAGGAGTTAAAATATAATGATTCCCAGTGGGACTTCCCATGGTAAGGATTTCATTTACAAAATATGAAATTAAATTGCTGAAAAAAATAATTGTAAGGTGAGGTGTTGTAAGTGCAGTTGAATGGTTTCGGTGTTAGTCTGTATTTGGTGTTAATATGTTTTCTATTTCAGATCTCCCTATGTAACGTATCCAGCGTTTTATTAGAATTTTTAATTTATTAATGTTATTGTGATTTTTGAAGGAGAGATTGTGTTGTAGAGTTTAGTGCCATAGCATAAGAACCTTTTTTGTACAAATTCTGTGTATGTGGTTGCTTGTTGGATGTGTGTTTTTTTTTGTTTTTTTTTTTTTAATTTATTATCGGATATAAATATGATGTATTTAATTATCAACAGTTTTTTTTATTGAAATCGGTTTGTTAGAAATAAAATCATTTTAAAATTACGAAGAGTTTTTATTAATACATTTGTATCGATATTTTCTATAATATGTAGACCTCTTAAAATAAAAATAAAATATTCAGTGCATTTGGAGGAAAAAAAAAATCTAATTAATTTGTTAAATATATTATAATTAATAATATATTTGTAGATTATCAATTATTATCATAAACTATCCTTCCTTTCGAAGCCACTAGCACTAGAAAATTCCATTTTTATTTTCATTACTTGTGTATACTTAAGGTATCAATTATGTAAAATCTAAAATATCTAACGACCATTTTCATCAATCAAAACTTAATGAACGTTAAGTTATGTAAAATTTCCCCTTAGCGGGGAGACTCGAGAATCGGCCATTCTTTATTTTGACATAAATGAGAAGAAATGGTTTAACTTTAAGTGTAGGTGCACGTTTGCAATAGTTACACTTGATCTAAAGCGCACAATCTTGTAGACATCCAGATTACGAGTTGAGTCCAATTTTAACATAGCGATAGCTCAGTTCGATTGCTGAAAGTGTCCATTAGAAATATAAATATTCTTAATATCTAGAGGGTAATTTAAAAGACTAATTTTTTAAAAAATGAGAAAAGATTGAACGTAAAAAACACGCTGGTAGATATTTAAATAAATTATTGAAAATTTCAGAGGACAAAGTTTTATAAAAAGTCATACTACTGGAAAACATGATGTTTGATAGACAGTTTCAGAGGCGCCACAAATCTGTTTTTATTTGTAAAAAGCTTTTTTCCTGAAATTGCTTTGAACTGAGCGAATGCGAAAAGCGTTAAAATTTACGTATTTTCTTCTAGTTCAATAATTATTCCTCCCATTTCAGATTTGGTGAAACCTATTTCTGTTTTCCTCTATGTAGACACTTACCTAATACTGGCTTTAAAATAGATTTCATAGATATGTTGGCAAGTCTAATTTATAATCCTACATCAGTACGTAGAAATGTTCTTAAAATACTGTACATTTTGCAGAATAAAAAAAATTACATTGAAGCAAATGATTGAAAATAAATTAACAAATTTCAAATCTTATGTTCCTACTAGGAAACAAATGCATATCTCACAACATATTCTAATTAAATAATTTAGGAACAGAGTTCGTAGAACTAATCGGTCATCCAAATACTTATCAATTTGTAATTTCTTCACAAGATTGGTATTCACTTTGTGGCGTCATTGTTAATAAAAGAATTAAAAATTACTTTATAATCACCACCTTATTAATATATACATATTAACATGTTTCGAAAGCGATGCTTTCCTCATCAGGAATATACAGAATACTTAAAAAATAATAATGTCAAGTATATACACATGATGAACATATAACACAATAATGTAACAATAGACAAATTATAAATATTTACAAAAAATGAATAAAGTAGTTAAGTAATTAATCAAAAACGTTAATAAAAGAATATTATAAAACATTCAATTATATATATTAATTTATTTTACATACAAATACAACCGGTTTACAATTAAACAAATTTGAAATTTTAGAAATCAGAAAAAGTGTTTATTGCCAATTAAATATAATTAATAATAAAATATATTTTTTTAAATAGCTATTTATTGAATTTATTTTCGTATTAATATTAATAATAAAAATAATTTCTTTTTTAATTTCTAATATAAATTTGTAATTCAATGTTTTATAATAATTCTTTATTAACTTTTTCATTAATACTTACCAACTTTAATCAACTTTTATTTATGTTCATCGTGTGTTTATACTTGACATTATTATTTTTTATTATTCTGTATATTCCTGATGAGGAAAGCTTCGCTTCTCGAAACGTGTTGATATGTATGTATTAATAAAGTGGTGATTACAAAGTAATTTTTAATTCATTTACTTATAATAATATAATACATTTATTTAATTCATTGAAGGAGATAATATCAGTCGCATCTGGTAACTTTTTATTTTCTGCGGTTTTTTCGGTTTCGGTTTTGGGTTTCATTGAGGATTTGTTAATATTATCTTCTACAACGATTAAATATTACAATGAGGTTTATAAGCTTCAATGAGTTATTAACATAAATTGAAAAATTATTCATTTTTAATAATGTAACTATTATCACTACTTTTGACCAGAATACAACATGGTTAGAACACATTTGTATAAACATTATACCAGTTTTAAATGCTAATTAAAGATTTTTACTAATAATGTAAGCAGGAATATGAACTCTAATCATCAATGATATTATATACGAGACAATAAATGGTAGAACAGACGGCTTACTCGGCTAGATTCTATTGTCTATATTATATTTTCTACGTTTTATTTATTACGATATTCTAAAAGTAAACTTATTTTATTATTTGATTCACTTAATATATTTTGTATTAACGTAGTAATGAAAATCAACATTCTCTTATAGAATTATAAATCTTGGACCATCCATCATCACTTACGTCGCTCCTACCGATATTAAACTTATTAAAAAAATTATAAAGCCACCCAATTCATAATCCCCTCGAAGAATTCACAGGCATTCGCATTACTTATTTTTATGAAAAGCATTTATATTCGTAATCGTATCCTCGTTTTCGATTGTGATTGAAATGCCTGCTATACACCTACGAGGAGACTCTCTTCACTGTCGTATCTCGCAATTGATGGTTACATTATTACCAGTTGTGCAGCAGTAACTTCTCCGGCGCGGCGAGGAGAAGCGGGAAAGTGAGGCGAGGCGATGCGAATGCATTCCCTACAATCTCCTCGTGTAGTCTCGCTGAGAGTGAAGAGCAGGCATTAGGTTTTACCTAGAAAAACGAGTTATACATACCAACTGCTTTGGTTAATCGTAATGCCGGTCCTAAGCCAAGACCATTTTTGTGTATAAAATCCTGTACAAAGTTCATTAACTGAACAGATTATTGTCACAAAATATATTATCAGCATTACTATGTGAAGACCTACCTGCCTGGAAATTAGCACCTTGATTTCTCGCAGAGCGGGGAGCATAACTCTTTGGTCTCTTTCTACATTCTTAATCCTTATAATTCATTTTTTCTTCTGCAATAATGTCTAAATCTAAATCTAAACAAAAGATACGTTGGCAACAATATTTATAGATGACATATGTAGTTGTTTTGTTCATCTTATAACATCTAGAACATCTACATTAATAGGAACCGCGATGTGTTGAACAGTCCATTGGGTAATGCTTTGCACGGGGGATGAACTTTTTATAACTACGGAGATCATAATTTTTACATAGATATTTTATAGAATATACCTAGATGATTGGACTTACACGACAGACCTTTGGCAATTATTAATCATGTTAAATATTCTTCAATGTCAACACATTACTCAGAAAACCAATAAATAAATATAGAAAAACATCATCAATGGAAACATATTGCATAGAAGAGCCATAGATTCTCTGCAGGAGTTCATCACTAAATAGTTCTACCTTGCAAATATGTTAGACTAAGGTTTCGTAAATAAAAATTTACGCGATGAATATCAATAAATCTACAACATCTTCATCAGTAGAGACATATTGCACAGAATTCCCACAGATGCTCTGCTGGAGTTTATCACTGAGAAATTTGTTTTTAATTATTGTTACAGCTGTTTCGGCGTTCAAAGCCATTTTCAAACTGTGTTTAGGCCACATTGAGACGACTTACCTTTTTTTAAACTTTTATTTACGCCCATCCAATTTTAATTTAGACGGTGTTTAAAATGATTTATTACCGGTTAAACCGATTTACTTTGAAAATATTTGTGATAATTAAAAATTCTCTATTCTGTAGGGTACTTAGAGTTGAAAACTGTTTTCTCCGAATAAAGTGTTTTTTTTTTTTTATAGTTTTATATTGACGACAATGCTACTTAAGTCAATGAATTAAATGAATTTGGTAACTCGATGAATTATTTTAAGGAATTACATTATTTAGGATTCGTGAATATACTTCACGCCAGTTACATGTCAGTTACACTGAGGTTTTATAGATGTCGAACTGCACGATATATAAAATTTTCCAAGTAACCAAGAACATCGTCATAAATAGCAACATTTTTCGACAGATGTTAAGTTTCCGTGGATGTTCTACAGAGGACATCACTAAAAAGTTATTCCTGAGCAGCGCCAAGCTACACAAAGGTGTAATATGTGATGATCCATACGATACTTTGATAATTACTCAAGTAACATCCAGTGACACCTTTAGCAATAGCATCGTGTTGCACAGAAGTCCAATGGACAATGTTCTTCACGAGGTATATAGATAGATAGATCTATATCATCTCTAAGGAGGTCTTCTTGAACAGCGCCATATTGCACATCTGTTAGACGGAGGTCTCGTAGATGACGATCTGCACAAGGGGCGGCTCTGGCTGCTCCGGCGAGGGGGTGGCGAGGTCGCGCAGCACGGCCTCCATGGCCGCTTCCCACTCCAGGCGCTGCTGAGCGGACACCTCGGCCGACTTGCCGGGCGTGAGGCGCGGCATGCTCACCTGGGGATTCATACACAATACATTACTCTTGGTATTACAAAGGAACACACTTTTCACCAATATTTACACATCTGCCCTGTGATGGTGGACACTGAAACGTTGGCTAAAATTACTTAAAACCTGAATAAACAATCATTTTCATTGATGGCTGAAACTTCGTGTAACAGAAAGAGATGTGAGACTGAAAGTAGCAGGAAAGGGAAAGCGATGGGGAAGAGGGGGATAGGGAAGTACCAGGCTATTTAGATCTGGTCACCAAACACGGCTAAAGTCATTTCAAGCAACGTTTCAATTCTGAATTTTAGTATTTCACCAGGGCGATATAATCGGTTCCGTGACAACTCAACACCCTTATGAATCGTCACACTTTTTAATAATGATATTAAAAGTACGAAGAAAGAACTAACCGAAAAACCTAACCTAACCTAATCTAATTACCTAATCAATTTAAAATTATATTGTTTTAAGCCTCCATATCACTGTGCTAACTCATACGTGGCTAATCACCTAATCCCGCTACTGTGGATTTCAGCTTGTAAGTCCAGCATGCGGGTTATATTGGACTCATTGGATAAGATTAAATTTGTGGCTAAACTGGCATGCCGCAGATTTTTTAAATATTTTTTTAAAAATCAAAATAGAGCAAATATTTTTTTAACAAATTCGCAATTATATTTACAAAAATGGAAATTGAAACAAGCATTGATAATTTTTCACGAAAACCCCTTAAAAGCGTTATGAATTAAAATAATCACGTTGTCAATGTGACATGTAATAAAAAAGTAGAAAGTTTTACGTGGAAAAACACGAGTCCCCACTCCAAAACCACGTGAAATTGTATGTCACATGTGTTTCTGATTTCAATGTGACACTTTTAAATCCAAGAGACACTTTTAAATATAACGTGTCGAAATATATCCACACCAAAATTTACCAAAATATAAGTCCCGCTTCTGATACCATCTAATACCATACCTGACACGAATTAATTCAACGGAATCCGAAGTTTGATAAAATGGCTGTCTCAGAACTCGAAATTTTAATAAATCAAACTGGTGGAGCATCCCTTATAGTGCGGCAGGTTTCAGTTCACCTTGACTCTTCGAAAGACAGGACTCTGACGACTGTGAAAGTAACTTGCCTAGCCGAGTTGTAAAAATTGCGTCATTTTTTGGATAAAGTGGTGTTATTTTTCGGTGAAGTTCGCCTTATGTTTGGCGAAATTCACGTTATTTTGGTGAATTTAGCGTTATTTTTGGAGAAATTTAAGTTATTTTGGGAAAAAAATGTTATTTTTCAACAAAAACGGTTGTATTTTTTAATAAAAAATGGTGTTTTATTTCCTTTTTGCTATTTTACAACAAACAGTGCATATTTTTTAAATTTAAAAAAAAATGCCCTACTTTTTTTATTGAAAAAAAAAAAAAAATAACGCAGAGTTTTCGATATGAAGTCATCTAGTTAAAAACATAATCTCAGAAATATTTAGGAAGTACAATATTACCTACTTCCTTATTTTAAAATATTAGAATGTCAGGAGCAAAATTCTAAAATTCGTTGTTTTTTTCCATAAAATTGCGAATTTCGCGTGTTTCGCGTAAAAATATCGATTTTCGCATAAAAATTCGCATCGCCGCGTACGCGAAATTGTCAAGTCTCTAACCATAAGTCATCTTTTCTTGAGATTTCAGGTACCGAGTAAACCTTACTGAAAATAGATACTTAATTGTGAAGGTGATCTAAGGTGATCTATGTGTGTTTAAAGCACAATATTGTATGAGAGAAGTACGTTGTATCCCTTTCCCGTGAAACGAATGCTGCTATTGGTATTGATTATTCCAGAGGAACAAATAAAAGTTAAGGTATCTTTTCTGGGAAGGTTCCAGGAAAACATAAATAATAAATCTACTCTGGTTTCGGTGTGGCAAATATATGCTTTTAGTAATCCTGTTGCCGACGACTTCCATTGCAGATGATACGTGACTTCTGCAGCCGAGGATCTGAGATCATTTTTAGTTCATCAAACCACGACGTGGGAAAACTTACTTTTATGAGATTTTTCACTTATAAATATAAACTAACTCATTATGGACCAAACTCAACGTGATGACTACGCCAAAGCACTGTGGCGTGACGTCTTCTATAATATCAAGGTTTTTGCGGTGAAGATACAAACTCATATGTTTGTAAGTTGGGTATAATTATTAATATCGCAATTGTAAGGGACGTGTAGGACTCGCACAAGAAAAGTAGTGTAAATATTTAGGCACCGGCACACAGGGACGCTCAACTATTGTGATTTGCGAATCCCCTTGAGAAAGACTTTTGGTAGTTTCCCAATGGAGATATTATTGCTCCAAGCGTACTTGACTTATGGTACCAGCAAGTATGGTCGTTCGCTGAAGTAGCGGGTGGTGACGTTAGCGGTTGCTGGCTGTAGAATACTGTTCTTGTCGGGTAGCAGCAGGTCGAGGTATCCGAGGGAGGAGATGTTGTCCGTTCTGCGGTTGAAGTGAAAAGAGAGCGCGTACCGCTGTTCGTACGCTATTTATAGCGCGCGCGGCGTGGTCGAACATTGTGTACTGGTATTGCATGTTTATGCAATCTCGGCTTGGTATTGCATGTGTTGTGCAATAATTTATATTTGGTTGTAAAGAAATATGTTAAATTAATCCACTTTGTACACACGTTCGATACAGGAATGTTATAAGAAATGAAACAGAGGTATGAAGAAGGACGAGACAACCTGGAATTCGCTTATGTACTTCCATAAATTATGCTGTCTCTTTCATACTTGATTATGCCTACTCTACAAATTGCCCTCGTGAGAGATCACCAATTAGAATTAAAACAATTAAGCTATGTTTAGTGACCAAAGGCCCTAGTAAGGTCGATCGATAAAACTCTATATCAATACGATATTGACTAAATCCGTCATCTATGGTAATTAGGCGGCGTTAGGCGATATGTGCAAGCACGGTCAACAATATTGATATAAATAATTCCGAAGGCCGATAGATAAAATCCCGCTTAATTTACAGCGGCCTCTTGGGTAACAGATAAGCTTCGGTTAACTGTCAATATCCACAACTTTTTGGATTACGTCGTTCGTTGTGCAAAATTACTGGCTTATTAATGAAAGGAGGCAGATTATTGAAGCTCGTAGAATCGAAAGACGTCATATACGCGATCAATTGAATGCGTTCGAGCTTGGAGAAATGGAACTCAGACAGTTGTTCAGATGATTGGTCAATTAACTCTCTTTTGTCATTATATTAAAGTGGGTGTATTTAATATTATTATTGTTTATTTATTTATTAGGAACACAAATAAAATATTTACATAAAACCATCAAACATAATATATCAAAACATATATACAATCCGCGTATAAATGTCGCTAATAAATGTGTTTACAACATATGTGGTCTGCGCAATAAAACTTAAATTATTTAATTATAAAAAACAATGTTTATTTATCTCACTGAAACTCTGTGAGTAAAACAACACGATGGTGATACTACGATGGCCAAACAAACGAAGATGTTAAAAATGTTAAAGACAAAATAATGTCACAGAGTTCAAAGGTTTTACTTTTATGTTTTAATTTCATTTATGAGGATGTAAAAAAATCATCAGCTTTTTGTATTGCGATTTTAAATGAATTCATGGAATTTGAGAAAATGTCAATGCTGTGATGTTTACTTATTTCATTTGTTCAATCTTGACGTTCTGGGTATAAAATTATGACATTCCTTATTATTCAGGTATACGAGTATGTCTGTCCAGAACAAATCAAAATTTCTTTTACATCTGTGACTATCTATGATATCTTCATTAAATAGTAACATTCGACATAGTCAATTTATTCGTATGTATGTTTGACGTTTAGGAATGCCGATCCATAGACAGTACCCGCCAATATTGTTATCGTAGGGAGATATCTCATTTATTTCATTGTAAATATCGGCTTGATGTAAGCGCAGTGAGCAATATGAAGAAAGGGACGCCTAGAGTATTTAGAGGTTTGGACATGTGGAGCGAATGAACCAAGAGTGGAGTGTAAGGAGAATATATGACGCGAGTGTGAATGGAAGGAGAGGCCGGGGACGTCCGAGAAAGACATGGCACGATCAAGTGAATCAAATACTTGTGTCGGGCCATGTCAGAAGTCGGTATAACAAAAGAGAATGTATGAGACGTTGTATGAAAGCGAATGAAGCAAGAAGTGTATGCCAAGATCGAGTTGTTTGGCGGTCCGTCCTCTCTGCCTACCCCTGCTGATAAACGGCGTGATGGTTAGTTAATTAGTTAAATATCGGCTTGGCTATCGATACGCCTAACGAGCGTAACCGTGCCCGGGAAATCGATATAAAATCATTGTCAATTAAGAGGAACGGCTGCGCTGCCTGTTTCATACATAACTTAATTTTTGGATTTGAGGTCAAAATACCCATCCAAACTGAATGATATATATATATATTTTAAAGGATTAGTAAATATCTAGTATGGATGAAAAGTATTTTAATATTTTTTGTTTTAAATTATGAAGTACAGACCATGAAATTTTTTTTCATAATTTTAGAGTCAACTTTGACAATTATTTGAGGGATTACGGTAAATTTTATTTAAATTGTCATATTTGATATGGAAATAAGATTACATAAAAAAAATAAAAAACAAAACAAAACATCTTTAAGAAAAACGTTTCTTGTGTCGATATTTTAAATTATGTACGGCAAATTTGTATTCCAACGTAAATTGGTCATTTTTAATTTAATTTAAAGTCCATCATAATGCTTAGTTTAATCTTTTTTAATATTTTTTAATTTTATTTTATATATCATTAAATATACGCCCCCAAATAATTGTTAAAGTTGCCTCTAAAATCGCGATAAATCAATTCCTTTAATGGCCTACATTTCATAATGTAAAACAAAAATAAATAAATTACTTCTAATCCGTACTAGATATTTACTATACTTTTTGATGAAAAAAAAATCATTAGGTTTAGGTGAGTATTTTTTCCTCAAATCCAAAATTAAGTTTTGTATGAAACAGGCCGCGCAGCCGTTCCTTTTAAGCCTATCGAGCCATTTTTTTCTACAAAATCTCCTTCACATTAACTCTTATTTTATGTTTGCAGATTCGGTAGATTATTTCAACAGAAATAAAGTGTTATTGTATGCCAATTTTAAACTCAGTTAAGAAAGCACTCCATGACAATAAAATGGTTTTTATATGTTAATGTAATTAGAAAATTTCAACAGTATAATAATTTTACAAGCTAAGGAGAACATTTGTTTTACAACTACCCAAATTTGAGAGGAGTTTTATTTGTTCAAAAGTTATTTCAAAACCAAATTCTTAAAGACAAGATTTGAATTTTTCATACCACTCAAATAGAAAACGCCAACCTGAATTATTATCCAGGTAGAGGAACTTATTTGTGCGCAAAATTTTTCTAAGAAATTTTAAAGTTTGGTTGGCGACCTAATATTATGCAGAGATGAAAAATAATGTGTTTTAAGAAATTTTAAAAATGATCATATTGGTTGAAATCAGTGCCTAATTCAATTGTACCCACGTAAATATAAGACGAAGAGAAGGAAAAGGTGAAGAAGAAGTATGTTTTTTGATGATACTGCTATCTAGATTTAATCGCTCAACATTAATTATGTTCTTAAAATATTAATTAAAAATTCCTTTCACCGAGATTGTGGTGGTAATATTTTCCGCTCCCATACAAATGTTTAAAGATAATGAATACAATAAGTAAGTTGAAAAAAGGTAAGCTTTTTTAAATTTTTATTCCAGAAACACAGCTTTTATAAAATTTCGTTTTAGCAATTTACACAAGTTCCGTAACATACTTTGAGTGTGGGTCCAAAGGTTGTTAGCCTTAAACCCAGCAAAATAGAAATAGTTTCAATATCGTATGGGTTTTATTCACAAAAGTTTCGGCGAAAAAACTAGCAAAATTGTTTTTCCTTTCAGAATGGATGATTTGATGAACCTAAGAATTTGATGAAGCTTCATATGGCTTTATACAAACTTTAACATATTCTCGGTATTGTCATAGTGAGAAACCATTCAGAATCAAAACTTCATTTTAGCAATGTTTGATGACTAGTGTTTTGGTTTCGCTTGTACTCCCCCACGTCATTTTTCTTAAGCTAGTCCCAAAATGAAGCCAAATTTTCGTTGGATCCGAGCAGTTGGAGAAAAAAACCTCGATGGCTAGAACTGATCAATCAAGTAACCTTCCCCACCCTAAATCCTTCGGAGTTACAAAACTCAGAGACATAGATACTCTCAGTATCGTCCTGGTGAAAGACCACGATTCAGATTCCAAACTTTGTTTAAAGGGTCTTTAGATACTGCCTAACCTTCCTCTTTCGTATCTTATTCCCTCTCTCAATTCCTTCAGTCTCACAAAATACCCCATTAGCCAAGTCAAACACACCACACTCCCAGCCTTCGAGGCAGTTACCAACCAACATTGACGTCAGAAAGAATAGACTTGCCCTAACGTACCATTTCGATGGCTGGAGGCAAAGGTCACGTGACACTCGTTTTAGGACCGGTCTAGTTCACTGCTGTTCATCTTTGTTTCGTGTGATTTTGACAGCGGTGAGCAAATTATAAAACATCTATAAAGAAAAACTAAATACTTTAACAAAATATTCGATTTTTGTAAACAAGCCAACAAATAGTCTAGGCGTCCTCGTGGCTGCCGGCTGCGTTTTATGGTCGCTCCTGGTTTATCTTGGAAATATTGAGAATTTCTTAATTTTTCCTCTGTAAAAATAGCATAAAATAACCGCAAAAATTTTTAGGTTACATTTATAAAAATTACATAATTCTAGTGCTGTCGTTTCGAGCTTAAATCAAGTTTATAATAAAAACTCTAATATTTCAAATAATTTGAGTTGAGATCTGCTTCGTTCTTCAGAATTAACGCATCGGACATCGGTCGCGTCTGGCGGTCGGTCGAAGGTCCTTACCACATGTACTAGTGACGTGCCAAAAGTGAAAAGAAACGGCTATTCGGGCTACGGTGGTTGTAAAAAATATTGTATAGAACCGGGAAGTAGGCTGCTCTGCGACCTGTTGTGGTCTGACCGCAACAAGTACACCGCCAGCTGGGGCAAGAGCGAGCCTTTATCTTCGTCATTGAGATAGTGGCCAGGTTCCTCAACAAGCACGACTTTGACCTGATCTGCCGGGTTCATCAGGTGGTAGAGGACGGGTATGAGTTATTTGCCAAGAAGCAACTGGTCACCCATTTCTCGGCGCCCAACTACTGCGGGGAATTCGATAATGCAGGTGCAATGATGTCAGTGGACGACACGCTGAAGTGCTCCTTCCGGATCCTGAAGCCGGCCGACAAGCGCCACCTGGCGTACGTGCAAACCAACACCAACCGTCCCGTCACGCTGTCCAGGGGCGTCACCAAGACAAAGAAGATTTTGAGGGCCCTATGGATCAATTCCCCCCGACCACCATCCTCCCCCGCCGCTCCACCCTTTTAAGAGTATTCTGTGTTATTTATCCTAAAAAATATGAATAATAATTCTTTGTCTTAGCTTAAATACATTCTTGAATATAATGGAAACAATCACTCTATCATTTGTATTAGCGTCTTGCAATATATCGTAAGGAATAAATAAAGTTTGCTTCTTTTTTTTTTAAATTTAACATTAAATTTAGTTTTGATAATTTAACTGCATCTCTTTATATGGTCTATAAATAATATGTAATGATAGCCTGTACAAAAAGAGAAAATAAATGTAAAAAAAATAAAATTATTATAATAATAAATTCGTAGAATAGACGTTATATAAGAATAATATAATAATAGGAAGTAATATTTGTACAACGCCCCTTAGGTGATTTTTCACAAAAGCGGCGCTATAGAAATTGTCCGATTATTATTATTATTAAGCCAAGCCTTTTTACTTACTTGCTCTTTTAATTGGCGGCACGCCTAGCTCAATAAAATAAATCAAATGTTTCCTTTATAATATTTAGTGGCATTGCGATAATTTAACTATTGCCTAATACTTGCTCGCACTTGTCTAGGTCATGCGTCGCACGCCTCTCAGTCAGGGTGGAGCTATTGAAGAATAGCACCGTCTCACTAGCTCCGGGTAGTTGGAAGCAGTTGGAACTCTTGTTCGCTATTCAAAAAACATCCTTTAAAAAAGATTTTATGTGCTACAGTCTAAACGGCTAACAACAGTGGAAATCTTTTGTAGGGTCACAAAAACATAAAATTGCGAAATAATGTGTCGAAAATCGTAAACCGCCTCTTCGATAAGAAGCCTAAGCCCCGACCCAACGTTATCGGTTTATTTTATGGGCGGCGAGAGACACGAAATAGGGCGGTATCACTTACACGGCAAGTCCTGTAAAGTCTGCCAATGCCCATAGTGCCCAACCGAAAACAGTCAACTTCATGTGGGCTGATAAATAATGGATCGACTTCTGCTAACTTCGTTTGCCGACCAACAATATTTTGCTGAAGCAACTTTTCAGAGTATAGTAAGTTAAACACGCGATCGCTTTAGTTTTACTTACTAAAATACTCTAAAGAGATTCTACAATAAAGAGGTTCAACTTTATACAGGGTTATTCAAAATAATAGACTCAATTTCGCACGTTCTCCTCTGATGCACGCGATCGGCCCGGACTTTTTCCTTTACAGAAACATCTAGTTTGCTCAAATTGATGGTACCAATGACAAATGCTCTTTCTAGTTGAAGATTCAATGTTAAAATGTAGATGAAAGGTACGCTGAATTACAGTTGGCTACTCAGTTTTACAGTACTCGAGAACACAGAAAACCGTATGCTGCAAAGTAGCCATTTTAGTGCCAACTGACGAAATGACTCTATGAGCGATCTAGCGGTGGGAATCGAAACATTCAGACCTCCTCTTTCATAGTTCTCTTGCTATGTAGATCATTCACATATAACGTTCATCATCAATTGGTTCACAACTTATCTTAGAAATAGAACACAGAGGGTAATGATTAATTATCATATTAGTTCAAATAAATCTATTTTATATGGTGTTCCTCAGGGTAATGTTCTAAGTCTAATTTTGTTTTTATTGTATATTAATGACCTTTGTAAATTATCATTATTGGGTTCTTCAGTTATATTTGCAGATACTGTTTTGGTGTTTGCTGTTGATACTTGGGATGAAACTTATGCTAAGTGTGAGTCAGGATTAAAGACTATTAAAAAGTGGCTCAATCAAAACCTTTTAATTTTAAACACGCAAAAAACTAAATATATTACTTTTAGTATTTACTCCATAAGTCAACCCTCTTTGGACCGTTCCTTAACAATTCATTGTTGTGTACACGACTGCAATTGTTAATCTTTGGAAAGAGTAGACAATTTCAAATATCTTGGCTTAATTATTGATAAATATTTAAAATGGAACGATCATATTACTGTATTAACAAACAAAATAAGAAAACTAGCCTATATCTTCAAGGCTCTAAGAAATGGACCAAGTTACACTAAAAACTGTATATTATGCTCTTGTTCAATCTCTCATTTCCGTATAATGTTGCATGTTGGGGTTCATGTTACAAGACTGCCCTAGAGCCCTTAAATGTTGCTAAAAAATTAATATAATGTAAAAGATTTTTTTTTTTTATATTCATCACACTTATTATACAGGGAAAGTAAAATTATGACAGTAAGGCAATTGTACATAATACAGGGTCTCTGTAATTTTTTTAACAAGATTGATACTGCCATAAGGTCACAAGTTCGCAATACTAGAATGAGTTATTCTCTAATCTATCAGCCGGCAAATAACAGAACATCATTTGGACAAAGGAGTTTTTCTTGTAAAGCTCCTTTGTTACGTAATAGGCTTAGTGACAACATTAAAACTATAGTACTCTAAATTTATTTAAAAAATATATCAAAAAGTCTATGTTAGCTGAAAGTGGTGATTTCGCTCTATACATATTATCCCTTATGTTGTAATCAACGTTGAAACATTATGTATGCTCGATATTATAATTATTATAAACTTATTATTATTACTATTTAATAATTATAATAATAATAATAATTGGATGATTTGTATAGCGCCGTTTTTGTGAAAAATCCCCTCAAGGGCCCTGTCCTTATTTGTATTTACTTCTTATTGCATACTTATTACTACTTACTTATTACTATTTACATAATTTTATTTACATATTATTATTTACCTATTTTTATTTTTATTATTATGTACTTATTACTATTTACATCATTTTATTTACTTATTACTATTTACCTATTTTTATTATTATATACTTATTACTATTTACTGATTATTATTCACTTATTATTATTATTTTATTATTATTATGAATTTTTGGTTATTTATTTACTATTATATAATTACTTATTTTAATTCATATATTATTATGTACTGATTAGTATTTACTGATTATTATTAAATTATAAAGCCGCTCATCTCAACACAGGATTATTCTAGTGAGATGAGTGGCTAATGTTTTTTGTTTTTATATTTAAATTTAAGAATAAATAAACACATTAATAACGCATTAATGCAAAATTATATTTTGGTCTTTTCAATATACGAGTAATAATAATAAAAATAATGATAATTGGATGATTTGCATAGCGCCGTTTTTTGGGAAAGGGGCGCTTTGCCTATGTACCTATATAGGTCTATATAGTCTAAAGAAATTTTATCACATCACCGCAGTAGATACAATTCGGCGATTCATTAAAAAGTCTACGGCTAAATAATAACATCATTTATATTGAGGGAGTTACAAAAAACAAAATAAAAACACAGATGCGAGAATCACGATTTTGGCAAGAAATTTCCTTTTTTTATATTCTTGCCAATGCTAGCAAATTCTAGAAATGCGATAATAAAAAAGGGACATCTGCAATTATTAACTTATAATAACAACTTATAATCGCATGACAAAAATTGACCATTCTTGCAAAATACTATTGTATACAAAATTTGGTGTTCAATAAATTTCATAATGGCTGCGCACCCGAGCAGCTAGTAGATATACATGTCTGCCACCCTTGCGCCACTAGTATATTTTATATTTCCTATTTTCTATTTTCGGGACTCCTAGTATATCATTTACCTAAATAATAAACAGTATTGGTCCCAGAACTGTCCCTTGGGGGATTCTATGTTCTGAATAGGTGGGTTCACTCAATATATTATTAATTTTTGCGTATTGATGTATGAATATATACATTATTATATGAACTATCTCTTTTGACAGAATGTCCTATATGTGCTGAATTCATGAACGCACATTTGAGATTCATTTCGGACGGGTGATTTTTTTTGGCACGGAATTATAATGGTGCGCTGTCTAAAGTGTTTAAAGTGGTTAAACTATAATACGAATTTGTTTTATTTTCTGATGTTTTTATGGAAATTCAATAACAAAACCGCCACTGATTACTACTCTCAAGTGTCAACTTTATTACTTTACCCTTCATCACATGCCATAATAATACAAGTCAGGTTTACGTAAACGATCTTAAATGGAATACTGCCGTGCTTAATATTTGCAAAATTCCATGCTGTTCGATATTGATATAATATATTACCAATTTTATTGGATTAACTTATTGAAGCTTATACACCTCATTATAATATTTAATCATTGACAATAAATAATATTACAAAATTTACGGAAAACAGTAAGGTGGTATTAGCTTAGTTAGACCAAGAGGTTCTGGGTTCGAGTTCCAGATGCGACTGTTTCCTTTATATTTACTCTGTCTCTTCTGTTTCATACTTTATTTGAGATTTGTTATTATTATCTTCAATGATAAATATAATATATTAATTGAACAACAGTAATTTGTTACGTTTGCGTAATCCATTAATGGGTTCGCTAATAATAGTTGTCATGAAACGAGTTTTTAGTTCGAGGAATTCGATACCAATGGATGCAAAACACATCCAAGGAAATCGAATTATCCTCATAATTAAAGTCAAGTGCTTGGGATATTGTCAGTTTAATTAAAACAATTAGTTATGAACGCGTAATCGGCAAGACATAATCAATTAAAATGTTTGTATGTTTTCTTTAAGTTTCCATGTGGGCGTTTATGAGAAATATACAATATCAACGATATCGATTTCAAAGCATTGTTGTGAATTATAAAAACTTGAAGAGTTTGTTGTTTTTTGAAAAGAAATTAATGCAAAATCATTAATTTAATCATCAGCACAGTTCTAGCAAACGTTCTGCTCCCTGACCCGTTGTTCATAAATCTTAGAAACCGATTTTATTGCCTTTTCATGTCTTCGATATTACATAACGGTAACCTTAAATATATTTATAGATGTGAAGTGGCTACCAGACATAAATCCAATGCAACACTTTTAATAACTTTACCGTTAAAATAGGTGTTTTAGTATCTAACGTAAATGTGTGTTCAAGTTGGATCTTTCAAAAACAAACATGTATGAGTACTTGTGTTACAGAAATAAACACGCAATATTACCATTATTCATATGATACATACCATTGTAAAAAAAAAAAACATTATTCAACATACTGCCTCGATTCAATAAATTCCTTTTGTAATGGTGGTTTTCACCAATTATAACCCGAGCAAATCTTAAAATGGGAACATCCCAGTTGGACATTGATCATAATAATAATTGGATGATTTATATTGCGCCATTTTTGTGAAAAATCATTTCAAGGGCGCTGTACAAATATTACTTCCTATTCTCTATCTAATTATGTACAAACAGATATAGAAAAACATACTTACCTGGAAGGTCGCTTCAGATTAAGACAGTTTTAATAGAAAATTTAAACTTAGAGTTTCTATAAAATATTTTCTGGATTGAACAAATAAATAAAAAAAAGGAAAAATGCATTTTCTATTTTTGTTTCGGAAATTTTCATCATCCCATCTCTGGTAAATAGTACAGTTATATTATAAAATACCTGACGTTGGATCATAACTATCTATACCTGTACATCTCGGTACCTACATATATATGACAGACGAAACATGTTGAGACGTGCTGTAACTATTTTTTTGATTTTTCTGAATAAAAACTTTTCCCTCCATTTTCTTCAATACTATTTGTGTGTTATAAAAGCTGAACTAAAATTATTTCTAAACAGTTTTTATCCATTAAAAAGTTAAAGTAGTTCAATATTTTGGATTGTGAAAACTCAGCACGCTACCGGTATGCATCAGTAAAGGTTTTTTTACTCTATAATATGTAAATAAAATACCAATAAATACATACGAAACAAAATATATTTTAGTGACGGAAATGTGGGCCGCAGCACTTAAATGTTTCAATGAAAGATGTAGCATGTCACTCGTAATAAATAGTTTACGGTTCCATGGAATTTTGTAAGAAGGCTTTACGTTTCCAAATAATATAGGATCACGTTAGGGTTAATAACTAAATCCGGTAGTGTAATATGGCACGCTATGACACGAGAAAGGTGAAAATACTTAGTGATTTGCAAAGCCGTATTTCATTTCATTGAGCATTGATTCTAACACGTAGGCGCAGAAGAATTTTTAGTGCTTAAGCTATGACTGGCAAGTTTCATGAATACGCTTCTGGAATTTTTTTCCCTTAGCGGTGTCGGGCGTTCACCCCGCGCAATTTATTTTTTGTTGTTGATTAAATTATCGGTTCGCCTTTTAGAAGGTAGCTTTGGAATCTGAAGGAATGGTAAATGCGTTACTGAAAATGTTCGCATATCGAATAATCTGGCAAGTTGTTTACCAGGCGCATTACGCCAGAAAAGTATTTCCGCCCATTATGCATTATTGAATATGTCTGGTAAGTAAATTGTCTAATTGAATAGAAAAATATGATATTACGTGTCATTACACATCAGCAAAGTTATTGACAGTAAGCATACAAAATAGTGTTACATTCATTAGTTTTCCTGCAAATTTAATAAAAGCAAAAAAAAAGAATGACGTATTTCGTACAAACGTTTACTATTATTTTAAAATGTGTAGTTATCCTTTCTTATTTATTTATTTATTTACGCCCTAGTGGACTTTTACGTGAAAATACTACAATGGAGCAAGTACATGGTATTGATTTAAAAAACATTAGGCATGAGTCAAACACATGTTAAATTCTTATACTTAAACATACTTATTCTTATATTAGAAACATAATTAAAATTTACTTGAGTAAATGACGATGTGATTTGTAAAATGTTTTTCTCCTGGGTTTTCGTATCTGTTTTTCATGAAGTGAATATATTGTTCTCTTTTGATCCTTTTGAGATATAATCCTATTTAGTTTAATTGAAGGATATCAATTTTTTTTTCAGAGATAACAGGTGTATTTTGCTTGTATATTACATCAAATCAGACACCGATTAATGACTTATATCTCAATCATTGTAGAAAATAATATTAACATAACCTAAATGAAACATGACAACGGAAAAAACGACAGAAAATAAAAAGATTTAAGTCGCATCTGGGACTCGAACCCAGGACTTCTGACTATAAGGGGCAACCGCTTAACCAACTAAGCTAATGATACCAATTCAAGTTATGCCATCTTCATCGATATCATATCTCAAATTCAAGATTTGTTAATATTATTCTCTATTTTTTATCCCATATTATTGGCAGCTATCTTTATAATATCGATCTTACTGCCCGAAGCCAAATTCATTAATTATGTTATCAAAGATTTCATACCATTCCCATGGGTGAAATCATCTAACTTGTCCAGGGTATAGCACCTCCTCTTGAATTCGTTTTTGGTTGGGCTTAGTTCAAGAGCAAAATAAGGGTGAAAGCGAAGTTGCTCTAAGTGCCAAAAACATATTCATGTATTTTGGATTCATCGCTTTTGATTGCTTGGAAAAGAAGCTGTCTATTAAAGCATTTTTACATAAAGCATAAAATTAATATCTGGCGTTTTTCAGATATTTTCTATCGGATCATGAAGAAACGCCCCCATGGCGCGTGGTTCGCCTACAAATTTTCGAAATTCAATAAATCCTTCCAAATTCCGAAAGTCTAGCTTAGTGAATAATAATGATCCCAGTTTACCGACTCGAAGTACTAATTCCCTGTTCCGTACTATCTCATAGCATCCTATAGAACGGCAAGAGTAGGTACTTTACTGTTCCGTACCAACTCATAGCAGGTATCCTATAGAATGGCAAGAGTAGGTACTATACTGTTCCGTACTATCTCATAGCAGCTATCCTATAGAATGGCAAGAGTAGGTACTATACTGTTCCGTACCATCTCATAGCAGCTATCCTATAGAATGGCAAGAGTAGGTACTATACTGTTCCGTACCATCTCATAGCAGCTATCCTATAGATAATAATTAAAGGCTATGTTTCTTTGAACTATGGATCTAGAACTGTGGAACGACTTTGCTTACATTGGCGTGGTTCTGGAATGCAATGCAATAAACGAGTAACAAATAATATTTTTGTGACGTCGTTATTCACGTGTACATGTTATTCAAACGTGGATTATTTGCATATCATTTAAAAACAAGTGTGTGCTTGAACATTTTATCAGAAAAAAACTATGTAGATCTATCAGTTTAAAAAAACATTAAAAGCAATGTTAAAATATTAATAAAAAATCTGAAATAATACAGACAAGAGGAAATTTATTGATATTTCCTGCAAAAAATACATTAAAAAGTAGGAAAATTCATGTTATTTTATCAGTTCCAAGGTCCAAGTTGCCGAAATGAGAGTTTTAAGACACACCAAATGGGATCGAATAAGAAGCTAAATGATCCGGAAGGAGCTAAACAACGAACCACTGCTACTCTTCATGGAAAGTCGTAACTGTGGCTTGGGCACGTATTAAGAATAATTATGAGTGCTATTCCAGAAGGAAGACGTTTAGTAGGCCGTCCCAGATACAGGTGGGAAAAGCAACTCCTGAGGTTGTGCGAAGAGAGGCTGGACCTACCATGGATGAATGCCGTTGACGTTGCGCAGGACAGGGACACCAGGAGACGCCTTATCAATGCAATGGGTCTCCGACCCGAGGAGAACAAGGGGAAGAAGATGTACGTTATTTTTTTATTAATTTTTTAAAATATGTGCCTGGTAGATAATATTTTTCTATTATTATAACATATATAATATTGTTAACGAATTAATCTAGCATTCACGATGTTAATGTTGTATTGATGGGCATTGTTCCTATTGCAGTCATTTTTTTTTAAAAGCTCCATGGTTTCAAAATTTTATGTACGCATTTCCACCATACGTGCAAAGATAGGTAACTCGTCCTCATTTCACTAGTCCCGATAAAATTGAACGTAAATATACAGCCTATCTAATCCGATGAATAAAATCACGAACAAGTGTTTCGACGTAAACTCGGATCGAATCCAGAATATCAAAAGCAAAGCTACCAATAAACTTTACGTATCTTCGTGGGTAAACATGTACACTTTCCTTGCTTCTTACGTCGAGTGGTACCTCAGACGGAAAAAAGTAATAAATAATTGAGCTGTGCGGAAATCAGATTCAAATTTTTTTTTGTTCATAACCCGCACCGCTGAATAAAAAGTATACGATCTCCAAAGCCGTAAAATCCCAATTCATTTATACGATTTCTGAGCAACTGACCGGGGAGTAGAAAACCACGAGTTAAATTTCATACAAAGGCAGAAAACATTCCTCGAGTTCATCAATCTAAAAATATATCTTTCACTTTTTTAACCATTTCCTGAAAAGATCAAAGACTTTTTGTTCCATTTATCATCCTAGCTCATCCAGTCGGAGTTTTGGCACGTCAGAGTATATACTCGTATGTTTCGTTTTCTACTTTTCATAAGCATTATGTATGAGATAGCAGGCATTGAATTTTTGTAAATCCTCAGTGCACCGGGAAGATCGATTAGATATTTCAGCCGAAAAGAAGGTACCACCGTAGAACTAAGCCAAGGCGTAGAACAAACATAGGTAGATACATACTATACGTTAGACCCAGATGTACAAGAAATTTTGATTTGTCCTGGACATCATATATACATCAAGCGCCTTTGAGGTGATTTCCTCACGAAAACGGCGCTAAAAAATAATCCATTTATTTTTATTATTATTATTATTATCATAATTTTATACCAAAAACGTCAAGATTGAACAATGAAATAAGTAAACATCACAACATTGACATTTTCTCAAATTCCATAAATGCAATTAAAATCTCAATACAAAAAGTCATAGTTGATGATTTTTTTTTGTCTTCATAAATAAAATTAAACTACAAAATTATATTTAAAGGAAGCCTTTCTTCGTGACATTATTTAGCCTTCAACATGTTTAACATCTTCGTTTGTTTGGCCACCGTGCAAACAAACAATATC
>JAHDVE020011991.1:0-27621 GCA_022606495.2 Halesus radiatus
TTTTTTTCATTGTCAAGCGTGGAGGAGAATAGAATCAATATTAAAAGTATAATTTATAAATATTATTTATATATTAATAATAGATCGAGAATATAAATAGGGCAAAAAAATATATTTTATATTTGTACCCCTCTGCCAGATGCTAATAATTATATTTATATTATTTTTAAATACTTTATATACCTTTTTACTGCCTCTCCCCCATTTTCTTTGCTTAGTGAATGAGTGATATTCACACGGGTAGTTATTTTTTTAAATATTTATATATATATAAGTATAATAAATATAAATATAATTTACTGCGAGCATGGGCAAAATTAAGTGATTTAGTTTGATGACAAGGCACTCGAAAAATTACTGACCCGCTAAGATATCATTGCTTTTTTTATATAATTTATGACTACTTTAATCTAATAATACTTTTTAAAAATACAATTTATAAATATATATATTGAAATTTTATAAATAGATGTTATACAAAAAACGTAGTTCCTTTAAAAACAAAGTAAGGATAACTGAAGCATGAACATAAAACATAAAACATAGAGAAAGATAACAGATTAAACAACAAACTATCATTATTTAGTCTCAAAAGCCTATTACTCTTCCGAATGCTAATTTCTGTTACTATCATTGTCACTATTATTTTAATTAACCGATTTTTCTTATTACTACTATTTCTATTCCCTCTTTTTTTGCTAGTACGACAGCCTTTTCTCCTTTTTCTTTTCGTAAATTATTCTTTTTTTACCCTTCAATCTTTCCACACTCTCGTCCACACCCCCACACGTAGATCTGCTTAACCTCAACCTACCAGTGTTTTTCTCCCATCGCTTCCGCCCATCTCGTCTGCACGCATCCAGCACTGAATCCCTGTCTTGCTCGACACACCACATCTTGGCCATGTCCACACAATCCACAAGGAGTGCCATTTCCATCACAAGTTTCATGGCACACTCGTTCAAGTTGTTGTATAAAGACACCATCTGTTACTCGTGGACGGGAAATTCTAAACTTTTGTATTCACAACTTTCTAACACGAGTGACCCCTCGGGAGCAGCGGGGTAGTTCGGTTTGCTTTTGTTTTTTTAAATATCGAGTAAATCAAGAACGATTTCGGGCTTTTATCTCCCAGCCCCAACTATCATCAGCACGCTGACCATAAATCGAATCTGGTGCCACAGAAACGAGTCCCCGACAAACCTGAAGTAATGCATCTCATTGCGCTCATCAGATTCCTCCAACTGCAGAATATCAGTTCCAACAACCCGCTCGATACTGGCTTCGAAGATGGTCCTCTCAAAAGTCGCAGTCTCGGTAATGTCGATTTTACAAAAATTAGCGAAGTTGTGAGTGCCAATCAGATAACCAATGGCAGTCCGCATCAATGTCAAGTCCAGGTAGTTTTTGGCAAAGAAATATTTGTAAGTTCTGCGAACGCACTCATGTCTTGCACTAAATGTGTCTGGGACTCGAGCATAAGAGAGTACCCGAATGTCTTCGGGCAATATGGAGTTCAACATCTTCGCATAATCCAGATCTCCGTTTCTCAAATCTTTTCCTTCTCCTGCTGCCTGGTTATTATTGTTTTCATTTCCCTCAGAGCTTAGGATTGGAGGATTTTTGAGTTCGGTACTCCTCAGGTCCAAAGCAATAACGTTTCCGAAGGCACTCACTCCTTTATCCGTCCTCCCAGCCCGAGTGTAGCCCGTAGGCTGGGGGTCTTTGATGAGGCTGAGACCATGCAGACAGCGAAAGATGAATCCTTCGATGGTGTTACTGGCGACGTCGTCGTTCTGTAATGCCAAGCCATTATATTTGTGACCAACGTAAGCAATGAGGAGGGCAACTCTCCTCATTGCGAATTTCTCGAAGATTGCGGCCTGCTTGTTGATGGGAGGTTTTTTGAGTTCCCGCTGTTTGTAGGGTTCGAGCTGGGCAACTCTGGTGGTGAGTTGTCTGTTCTTCGCGTCAAGGTAATAGACGTGTTTTAGTAATTGTTAATCTGTCAAATTAGAATATTTGGTTTCTTGTTAATTATTATTATTTGCCTACATTTCCTTTTTTTTTTTTTTAATTATTATTACTTTTTTTTTTACTTATTTTTTTTTTTTATGATTGATTTATATATTTTTTATTTTATAAATTATGATTTTGCTATCAATTTTTCCAAATATATAAATTTTTTAAAAATAAAATATAATTAAATTAAATAAGTAAGTAAAAAAATAAACTATTAAGCATCATAATTTTACCAGAAAACAAAAAACAAAAACAAACTCAAAATAATAATGTACAGGTATTAATAAATAGAATAACAACGCGAGTCAATCGTCGAGATCCAAGATGAGGGTTAGTCTTATAATAATGATTTTCCACATGATAATTATGGAAACAAAAACTTTGAACAATACGGTAAGAAGAACCAAACTATTTATTCGATAAATAAAATACATAAAAAATTTATTAGTTTTACTAAACTTTCGCATAATCCGGTTTTCCGAGACATATAAATAGCGATTTTATTGATACAACCTCGATGCATACAATTTTATTTGATACTGGTTTATATAGATTAAGAAGATGAATATGATGATCAAAGGTTTGTTTAAACAAAGTTCGTTTGTGATACTCGTTGTAAATTAATCACGAACACAGAAATATAAGCTTAACCGGCTATCCAAACAATATAAATGGAAAAATCAGTCATCGTGAAAGAAGATATGTTCGCAGATCCGCCGAATAGGATCTAGACTTTGATAGACATTAACATTGAGGAAGTAGAAATCGAAGAAGTGGGAAAAAACGGATAAGTCATTGCGGGAGATGACTTCAGGAAGAACAGCAGCAGAGCATAGACAACGATAGATACGAAATTATCTTCAAAAAACAGCAACATTGATCGTGATTTTCAAATTTGCCTTAAAAACCTCTATGTTTCTTTAAACGATCGATAAAAATGGCCGGAAAATGAATTTGGTTCCGACCCCGGGCAGAAGGCTTACCGATATTTCATCAAGAATTAAACCAAAATGCCTTATTCCCGGAAAGCGATTCGCGGGATCCTGCTTGACCCGTACTGGAAGAAAGTTTGGAACAGAGATGTCAAAAACGGAAGATTTCTTCATTTGGTCCGGAAGAAATTGGCGTGGTACGATTCTTAGTAGGTCGAAAGGTGTGTTGCCTTATACGTGAAGTCGATTGAACATCCTGAAACCTACCTGACTGCGAAAGAGATAAAGAGGTCAAGATATGCATGAAAATGCTTGAATGATAAAAAATCAGAGCATCGTTTAAATAAAGAAATAGATATTAAAAATGTTATTTCTTAAATAAAAATAGACGATAATTGAAGATATCTTTGATAATTAATATAAAATATTTTTCTAGATATTTTGTCAATATAAAAAAGTACATATCATAAAAATGTTAATGTTGTTAATAAGATATTTTTGTAAATTCGACGGATTTCATTTTAAACGATATAAATCAATAATAAAAAAAAAAATATGTAATTTCATATTAAAAACTCATACCATTTCTATGGAGAAGAAATTCCAAAACCCACACACAAGCATTCATTTAAGTATTATCGTTGAGAAGTTTTGGAACTATCCCCTCATATGATAATTAAATTACTTTAGATCCCTCTCTCATTGATATTGTTATATTTCATATATAAAATACTAAACTAATTGCTAAAAAAAAAATGGATAAAAGAGATAGAAAAAAAGGGAGAATGATTTGCCAAAAGATTTTTTATGTTTATTTATTTCTCTCAAATAGTTAGTCTATTAAAATAAAAGGATTTTTTAATCCTAACCATAATCAAGCAGCTTCTTCCTCCTCATCGAATTCTCCCTCTTCTTCAGCAGTGGCATCCTGATATTGCTGATATTCAGAGACGAGATCGTTCATGTTGGACTCGGCTTCGGTGAATTCCATCTCGTCCATTCCCTCACCGGTGTACCAGTGAAGGAAGGCCTTTCTCCTGAACATAGCAGTGAACTGTTCGGCGACTCGCTTGAACATCTCCTGGATGGCAGTTGAGTTTCCGACGAAGGTCACAGACATCTTGAGGCCCTTGGGAGGGATATCGCAAATGGAAGACTTGATGTTGTTGGGAATCCATTCAACGAAGTAAGAGCTGTTCTTGTTCTGGACGTTGAGCATCTGTTCGTCAACTTCCTTGGTGGACATACGTCCTCGGAAGAGAGCAGAGGCGGTGAGGTACCTACCGTGTCTGGGATCAGCAGCGCACATCATGTTCTTGGCATCGAACATCTGTTGGGTGAGCTCAGGGACGGTAAGGGCTCTGTATTGTTGGGAGCCTCTGGAGGTCAGAGGGGCAAATCCGATCATGAAGAAGTGGAGACGGGGGAAGGGGATCAGGTTGACAGCCAATTTTCTCAGATCTGAGTTGAGCTGACCTGGGAATCTCAGGCAGCAGGTGACACCGGACATAGCGGCAGACACGAGATGGTTGAGATCACCATAAGTGGGGGTGGTGAGCTTGAGAGTTCTAAAGCAGATATCGTAGAGGGCCTCGTTGTCAATGACCATGCACTCATCAGCGTTCTCGACGAGTTGATGCACAGAGAGGGTGGCATTGTAGGGTTCCACGACAGTGTCGGAGACCTTGGGCGATGGGACCACGGAGAAGGTTTCCATGATTCTATCGGGGTATTCCTCTCGGACCTTGGAGATCAGAAGAGTTCCCATTCCGGACCCAGTTCCTCCTCCGAGGGAGTGGGTGATCTGGAATCCTTGGAGGCA
This sequence comes from Halesus radiatus, assembly GCA_022606495.2. Classification (NCBI taxonomy): domain Eukaryota; kingdom Metazoa; phylum Arthropoda; class Insecta; order Trichoptera; family Limnephilidae; genus Halesus; species Halesus radiatus. Next base: position 4,777 of record JAHDVE020011991.1, read on the forward strand.
GTCGCAACCTTCAGCTTCTTTCCTGACGACGTCGAGGACGGAGTCAATGAGTTCAGCTCCCTCGGTGTAATGACCCTTGGCCCAGTTGTTTCCGGCACCGGTCTGTCCGAACACGAAGTTATCGGGTCTGAACAGTTGACCGAAGGGGCCAGCTCTGACTGAGTCCATGGTTCCGGGCTCCAAGTCCATAAGGATAGCTCTGGGGACGTACCTGCCACCAGTTGCTTCGTTGAAGTAGACGTTGATTCTTTCGAGTTGAAGATCAGAATCTCCGTGATAGGTACCAGTGGGGTCGATACCGTGTTCGTCGGAAATGACTTCCCAGAACTTGGCACCGATTTGGTTACCACATTGACCTGCTTGGACGTGGACAATTTCTCTCATTTTGTTTTTGAAAGATGTATTTTTTAGATATTATATATATTATTTATTATGAAAAACTACACAAATTCAAGTTAGCTTTTAAAATATAGAATTTCTTTTCTTTGTTTTGATTTTTTTAAGATTAGTTTTATTTACGAAAAAAATTAACAACAACAAATTAATGTAACTTACAAAAATCATTAGTTTTTTCAATTTTTGAATATTTTTTCTTAATTATTTAAATGGAATAAAGAATATAAATCTGTGGTTAAATGTTGAAAATTTGAATTATTTATCAATTATTATTATTATTTTTTATTATTCGATATTATTATTATTGATTATATATTCAATTTATTTCAGTTCGAATTCTGTTTTTTTTATTTGTTTTAATTGTTAAATATTGAATTGTGAAAATAATGAATGCTTGAGAAAAAATTGTAAAGACGTTTTGGAAGAACTCATGATTTCAAATGCTACCGAATTAGCAGTTGGTGAATAATAAATACCGTGAAAAATGTTTTGCCCACTCGGTTGAAATGAAAAAAATAGAAATTCGTTTAGCTTCACTATTTTGTTTTTTGAAAATATGTTTGGTTTTCTATTGTTATCAAAAGTTATTTAGTTTAAATAAAACAATAAATAAAAAAATAAAATTCCTAACACAACAATAACTTATTTGTTATTTGTGTTTTTTTATGTTTTTTATGTTTATATTTTTTTTTTTATTCTTCCGTTCTAAAAAATACTAAATCTTAAAGGGAAAAATATAAATAACTCATTGAAAAACAGTTACATACTTAAGGCCCATCATTGAATTTCTCAAAGAAAACTATTTAAACAATGGGGAAAAAAGAAATGTCTTAAAAAATCAAATAAATACAAAAAACATTAATAAGTTATTTTGCTGGTAGATATTAGAGAGATTTATCTATTTTTTTTTTTGAAATTTCAATAAATATACGTATCGATATAATAATATGCAGTTAATAAAAAATATATCATACATTTATATATTTTCTCCTTTAAATTAATGAAACAGTTCTTTGGAAAAACTCAATACTCGGCAAATCTCACTAAGAAGTCGCAAAGACCAAAAATAACTTATTAAACATTGTATTATAAACAAAATGTCGAGGTTGACTCTTTATTTTATAGATATTTGGTTTGTTTTTGTTTGTGTTTTTTGTGCATGCATAAGTTTCTTTTGTTTCATATATGTTCAAATCATTTTTTTTTATTATTTTTTCAAATGAAAAAAATAATATGTCGTGAATTCTAGTTGGCAAAAAATCTCCATATTTGTAATAACATAAGATAATTTTTTTAATATTAAAAAATGAATTCAATACAATATCGGAAATATCAAATAAAATACAAAATTAGAGATACGTTTTTTCAAAAAAAAAAATATACATTTTTTATCACAAAAAACCCATCTGTCTATAATTTATACTTCATTTTCATTTCACAATGAATAATTAAACCATGGATTTTCTTTCAAAAAAAAAGACATAGACATTTAGATGTTATTATCATAAATCTTTCATACTAATGAAGATGGATTTCTGAAGTGCTTTCCAGCATAGACGGCATTGCTACCCAGTTCTTCTTCGATTCTTAACAACTGGTTGTACTTCGCCAGTCTTTCAGATCTGCAAGGTGCTCCGGTCTTGATCTGGCCAGTGCCGAGTCCGACCACCAGATCCGCAATGAACGAATCCTCGGTTTCTCCAGACCTGTGGGACACCATAACTCCCCACCCGTTCTTTCTGCTCAGCTCTGCAGCCTCAATGGACTCGGTCAGCGAACCGATCTGGTTAACCTTCAGCAATAGGGTATTGCATGATTTTCTTTTAATTCCTTCGGCTATTCTCGATTTGTTTGTTACCTTTAATAATTATAAGTATATAAAAAAAAAATATGGCAATTGTTAATCAGATTTCCTTACGAGAAGATCATCTCCAACAATCTGAGTCTTCTGTCCAATCGTTGCGGTGATACTGGTCCACCCTTCCCAGTCATCCTGGTCGAATGGATCTTCGATAGATGTGATTGGGTATTTGTTCACATAAGACTGGTACAGCTTTAACAGCTCTTCACGAGTGAGGTGCGGAATGCTGCTGGATTTGGCAGCGTTCTTGAAATTCATATCATATTTGTGCGTTTTTTCCACATAGAACTCCGAGCTTGCCACGTCCATCCCGATCTAGATGACCGAAGTATGGCCTGCGCTGCTGATGGCTTCAGTCAAAATCTCCAACGCCTCGTCTCCGCTTCCTACATCTGGAGCGAATCCTCCCTCGTCTCCGACGTTGGTAGCGTTGAGACCATATTTCTTCTTGATAATCTTCATGAGGTGATGGTAAACCTCGGTACCGACCTGAAGTGCGTGTTTGAAGCTTTTAGCACCAGTAGGCAGAATCATGAATTCCTGCATGGCAAGTCCATTTCCAGCATGCTTACCACCGTTAATGACGTTGAAGGCAGGTGTGGGCAAGACAAACTTGCCTGATTTCTAAGGGGTGGAGGTGAGGTTATTGAGGTAGATGAAGAGTGGCTGACCAGTCTGGGCTGAGCCCGCCCTGGCTAAAGCAAGCGACACAGCCAGGATGGCGTTGGCCCCGAGGACGCTCTTGGACCAGCCGTACTCGTTGACGGAACCATCGAGTGTCTCAACCATGAGACTATCAAGAACCTTTTGCTGGGTAGGATCCTTGCCGACGAGTTTTGGGGCGATAAGGCTATTAACATTATGGACTGCCTTTTCGACTCCTTTGCCAAGATATCTTTTTTTGTCTCCATCCCTTAATTCCAAAGCCTCATATTTACCTACAAGCAAAAAAATAGTTAAATTATGTATTGAAGTTAAAATATGTAATATGTATTTACCTGTGGAAGCACCAGAAGGGACAGCAGCTCTAAAGATTCCTCTTTCAGTCTCAACATCAGCTTCGACTGTCGGGTTTCCTCTTGAGTCGAGGATTTCCCTGGCATGGATCCGAGTAATTGGAGAGATTTTAGCTCCGAACACTTTCGAGAGTATTTTGTTCATTATGTTTTCTTATTTTTGTTTATATATTTGTTTATTTGTTTATTTGTTTAGATATTTTCTAAAGATTCAGATAAGATAAAAATTGTATATATTTTTTAAAAAACTATTTGTTTGTATATTTATATATATCTTTTTTTAATGTTGTAAAGTTAAAGATACGTTTGACAACAGAGAGAAAAGCGTAATAAATATGGAAATTATAAGATAATGTTTGATAATCGAATATGTAAGAAAATATAAAAGTACATATAATATATATAATATAATATGTGATAACAGAGTAGGGATACAGATATGGACATTATTGTTCTTTGCTTAAAAAATACGAAACATATCATTTATCTCAAGAAACAAACCATAAAACAAAAAGGGTAATCATATACTTTTTGTTGGTAGTTATAGTTGGAAAAAATAAAAAAATAATTGTTTAAACATTGGTATTTATCTATATATATTTATAGACCTACATCAATTTATAACATATCATCAAACTATTGAGCTTTTCTTAATCAAGATGTCATTCGCATCTTTTATCAAGTAAAATTGTTTGTCATTTGCTAAGTGCAACAGTCCGTTGAACAATATACTCAAATCTTATCCTCTCAGATCTTCATTAAGGATTGCTCCCAAAGTGGTGTCCACATTTCTGCTCTGTATTTGGCTCCACAATTCAGCCTTTATAGCCTTCAACGGGGCCTTCTGATGCACAGCCAATCCTCCCCAACCCCCTTTGTCTGGCTTCGAAATCTTAGTATTATTACCTCCTTCTTACACCTAGGAAATCACAGCCATCCCCTCCTCCGCATAAAAGCAGTTGTTATTTTCCGGTCCTTCGTGGTTCGGCAAAAGAGTGCCTGGCACACTCATTCGTTCTAGCTGCAACTCGTGGAGAAACTGCATGGGAAGGAGACGACATCTGCCTTTCCTTCCTTCTGAACTCTCTTAAATACTCTCCAATGCGATAGTAGTAGGCTGCAGGATCTTCAGAGAGTTTCTCCCTACTAATTTGTACCTTAGACTGAACATCAATGACTATTGACGCTCCCTTTCCTCTTTTTTTATTTATAATTCTTCAATTTTCTACTTTGATTGGCTCCGTTGGGTAGTTTTTCGGGCTCCAACTTGCGTAGATTTTTTATTAGAAGTATTTGATACCGAATTGTCATAATGAGGATTTTTTCTCTGCATTGAGAAAATGCGATTCTTATTCTTCATACTTCCTAAAAATGACAAGCTATTCAAGGTCTAATCCCCTCCGCCACTTTCAGGATGGAGTAGATTCTGATGATCGTTGCCACTGCCGTCGAAGTTAAATGAAAAAGTGTCAGAAGTTGGGTGCTGGTCTAGATTCAATAGCAACGAGTTCTTTTTGTGTACTGACCACTATTTCATACTTCCATTATTACTCGTATTTAGTACAAAGCCGTCGTTTTAGTTTTGATAATCACTTTGACTGCTGGCTTCGTCTGTTAACATTTGTGCACAGTTCTCGAAAAAGTCTGAAATCTGGGAGGGCAAGGCTTCTCGAAGAGTGTGCTCTCCAAGAGGCACTTCGATGTGATACCTTTCGGCGTCGTTTGAGAGCATATCATGGAAATCTTTGAACTCTTTAATGAGTTGGAAATCTCGTCGCTTCGTATTTTTTATCATCGTAAGTATTTCCTCGTCAATCTCAAATTGTTTGTTAAAGTTAAGGGGTTATTGTTGTTATTAATGTTCCTGGTTGCCAAATTTTCCAGGCTATTTTCCTGTCGAAAAATGCGAGTGATTGTTCCTATTAGTATTATCATCGTTGATGTCTTTGAGACAGTCAATTTCTAAATACTTATTAATCGGCAGTCGGTCCAGCAACAGCATACTCCCCTCTCCTGAAGTACGGCTGCTGTGAGGGATGAGTTCGGGGAAACACATGACTACCTCAATCTGCAGCTCTTGCTTGTTCCTGAGGGTGCTGTCCAAATTGCAGAGAACTAGCTTTTTTGCTTGTGCCTCGCTATTCACTTCCTTCTTCGGATTGATGGATGCCAGACAAGAAGTGAGTTCCGACAAAATGGGATTGCTGGTCAGAGTGGGGTTATTGTTGATATCATTGGCGGTATTAAGGACTGACGACACCACTTTGTGGACATCGTCATGGAGATTGTCGACCCTCAATGCGTATATTTTGTTAGTTGAGTCCAAATGTGTTGCTATTTTGCACCAATTCTCAGCATTATCGATTTCTATTATATTTTTAAAAATAATAAATGAATACTTATACATATATTTATCTATGTATATTGGATCAGATACTTTGGAATTAGCCGAGCTGGTCAATGGTGACTAAATTGATATCGAAACAGTTTCTGATGTTAATTTTCTAAGTGAAGTGAGTAAATTTAATATTAAGTAATGATTATTCTTATAGTAGATAATTGGGATATGCATCGATTATCGATTATTTGATGGTTTAAGTAGATGCTACATTTTTGGCTAGGAGTTTGGTGAGGATAGTAACGATGTTGCTTTAGTCTTCTTCCTAGTGAACTTCTAAGTCATACAACTTCTGCGAGAAGTTTGCTCGTTTCTAATGGATTGTCATTTGGATATTTATATATATATATAGGGCTTTTGTCCAGCTATAATTAAATTAAATATAATTTAATATAAATAATTATGAAATTAAATCTATATAAAAAATTAAATAATGGCTCTTTTTTAGTTGAACATAACTTCGACTATATTTTTTTTTAAAAAATACTATTATTATATTTAATATATTCCAACATATAATTCAAATTATATATGACTTCTAGTAAAGGCATTACTCTCAGGAGATTTAAAAAGGGATAAAAAGAACAGAATAATTCAAAAATGAGGAAGCGTAATCTTCGCTTTTTTTTATCATATATACATCATATTAAATATTGAGTATATTAGCATATATTTACTATTATAAATATATATTTATAATTTTATTCGTTATTTCTTGGGAGTTGGACTGAATTTAGAGCTGGACAGTATTTTCTTTATTTCAGAACCAACAAAATATATCTTCTATTTTTCAGTAACATTATGTTCTAGTATATATATATGATTACATTATTATGTGATATTGATATAAATTTTTTGTTTCAGTATTTTTGTTTTTAGTATATAATTTAACATGTTTGTAAATTAACTGGGAAATGAAACCAGTCATTAAAACCTGATCCTAAAAAAAAATAACATACATATATAACATTTAACATTTGTTAAAACAAAGATTGTAACTATGGGATTTGATAATTATACGATGTAATTATGTTAAATTAACAATCTCATAACGCACAATACTATTCTTATTCTTATTATTTCCCGATCGAAATAGAGAGAAATCTCAAAAAAAAAATACAGACAGATATAAATAAAATAAATATATTACATAATATACATTATTATAGTTTTAATTTATATATTCTCATTGATAATTTTTAGATTGGTCTACTCTCCAATCCATCAAAAACCATAATTTTCGCGTGGATAAAATATGCATTCTTTTTACCACAATGGTATTCCCAGTCATACGCTTTTTCCGTATCCTCATACTCTTCCAAGCAATGCTATTCCCAGACTCCATCACAAGCTCGCTCATTAGCTACCAGAGGACCCTACAGCCAGACAACCGGAATCGAAGGATTACCATTTTCAGCCCCTGGTGATGTTGAGCGAGGATGAAGATCCAGTCATGGAAATAATTATTTCCTAATAACTGTCGAATGATAAACAATATAATAATAAAACCCCAATAAAAGAGGTCAGTATTAACGGAACACCCACAACTGAACATTCTCTAAGTAAAGATATAAACAACAGACAGTCGAGAGGATAAATATTAGACAGTGTTCAATTAAGGAGAATTTCAGCTACGAATAGTAAAAAATATATATAAATATATATAATTTATGATTATATAAATATTAAATGTTAATAAAATATATTAATTATTTGTTAATATAAGTAAGGTTAGGAGTTTATAGGAAACACGAATAATACTAACCAGTATATTGATAATAACAATAATAAATAACACAAGAGAAATAGTCATTAATCAACTATATCAAAAGCATGTTCGAAGAACCATATTAATCATAAAAGTAAAAGTAGAGGAAAGATTGGGATTACTTTCTCACCTTCTAATAAATACATTGAAACATTAAAACCACATACTGACTCAGAGCACAGTCAATAAGAAAAACTCAAACCTAATAAATTATATGGGACTGCTGATAAGTCGAGACTTGTTTAAAATATCTGCCAGAACGTTGATTCCTTCGAGGTGAACATTGAGGCAATCAACTAATCATACAACTCTAACTCTGAAAAGCCAAATGCAAATTTTAGTGGGGGAAGACTCGACGGGGAGGAGTAGGGAGTCGAGGCATTGAAAGAGATCGTGGGCTCACATCAACACCACTCAGCTATTTATACACTGAAATCGGGAAATAATTCCTCGATTGAGGAGAGGCCAATGTACAAAAGCATGAGATAGCCCGCCTAACATACTAATAAGGAGAATGAAGCCATCAGCAACATCTCCCTTACTAAAGACCTGTTCAGGAAAGAGTTCTCGAGTTTGGTGCAGGACAGGCTTTTTCGTTACGTTTGTAACTCAAGATTCAATAATCCCGTGTCTCCCATATATTCGCCCTCCTGTCTCTCAGCAACCTCTCCGTCTCCACGAGTGCATTCTAAACAACAGTCTTGGAGGGAAAATCTTAATGATTTGAACTAAATATTTTTGGATTTACACACTAAAACCTCTATTAAATCGAGGGATGCTGTAGATCATAAAGAATGTCCTGATTAGATTTTAATCAAATTGTTTCAAGAGATGAGGTCATTGGAGATTTCTTCTCCTTTTGTAGAGTCGGAAAAGAAATAAGGAGATTCAATCCAGGATCTTGTGTACTGGTGGATTCGGAATCCGGATTCCCATGTGCCGAACTTGGCTTTCACTTTTGATTTTTTTATGAATCACCTGTCGATGGTGATTTGCCTTATCTTCTTCTGGTTGCACGCCCTCAACTCATCATCATCAAGAAATCCTCTCCTCTCATTTAGTGAAGTTGCATTCATAATAAAAAGAAACAACGAAACTCGTGTTAATATCCTCAAAATTTTTGCACATTATTCTGTTTGTCGGTCTCGGGAACTGCTTCCAAATAAAATCTCCAGCAACGTTCTGACTAAATTTTATTAATTTCTAGGGGAGGAAGTTGCTAATGACTCGCTTCCTTAAATCCAGTACCTTGTCTCTTAAGGAAGGCGAAGTCTTGAAATGCAGCTCCAAACGGAGATAGCGATCCATAGCCACCTGATCGAATCTAGCCAGCCCTAACTCGAAAGTATGCAACATATTTTCCGTAATTATGACGAAAAAGATAAACTAATTCGCGATAAAATCGAAGACGTAGTTGACGTCTTTTACTAAGTCGACAAACATCGCATCTTGCGAACGTCTTTAAACTCATATTTTTTACTCGGAGGTAAATAACATGTGGCGAAGGCTCTGGGGTAAAGACACACATTATTGGCATGTTGGCTGCTGGACATAGTTCTTCGAAAATGTCAAGTTAATGCTTACCATGCCATTGACTACACATATCGTTTCTATGAACTGGCGAGAATGTTGCACTCGAGACATGATCACCATGGTGCGATATTTTTTATCGGATTAGTAATGAACATCCGGTAATACCTCCCAACCCTCTACTCAGAAGCTGTAAAGGCCAAAAAATGCCACATGTGCAATGAGCTGACTAATATTTATGAAGACATAAATCGCTGTAGTGTAGCTGTTAGGAATGAGTCAACAAAAACCCTTACGATTCCGTTGATATTTGACAGCAGTCACATTTATCGAGAGATGGAAAAGAAGAAACATAAGTTCAAATACCACACTAACAGTTTAAAATTCCATGAATCTGTGGGGGACATCGCACAGCGAATAATCTAATGCCGAAAGTTACTGGAGAAGGAATTTAAATAAACAACGTTTCGTGCGTTCCGACTGGACCTGAACCAAAAGTTTATCAACGAATACGTTTACTAATTTTTGGAGAGGGAAGGTTCCGGAGAAAACCGGTACCAGAAGTTCAAATCTGAGGCCGAGAGGGCGGATAGAGGACTCAGCTTTCCATTATTGGCCATTTTTTTATGACTTTTAAAAAATGATATGATATATTTATCATTTTCTGTATGTAATCTAATGTATATTGACAATTACTTAATTTGGTTATGTTTGTATTTAAAAAAATATATCTATCTGAAAGAGATTTTACTAAATATCATCTTTTTTTCCTTGACCAATTTTTTATTAAAAAAATATAGATCTATTTTTTTCAAGATACATATTAATATTAATCAAATTTAATTCTTGTGTATTCATGAGAAATTCTATTAAACCATAATTGCTCTCTTGCTATCTCTTTGATGCGCTTCAAAGCTTCCCAGTACTCAAACATCTCCAGACAAGTCCGATGCATCTTTTGAGTGAGGGCACTTACTTTTTTTGAAGTTGGCTACTGCTTCTTTCGCTCGCGAATCTTTAGTTATTCCTGCTAATTTGCGAGCTTCGCCTGTTCGAGCTCTTTGCTGAGGCTCAGAATACGGTTATTTTGAAGAGACACAGAGTCTCGTTCGATCTCTAACTCCATTCTGGTTTCGTCTAGTTTTTTGGCCCACTATTCCTTCAATATTTTTTGCTTTGCTTCAGCTGCCTATTTGAGACGTATTTATTTCGTTCGAAAATCGTCGCAAAGTTTCTATTTTTCGTGTCGCAGTAACTCCATTTAGATCTCTAGTGTCTTAATTTTGGCTCTTTCTGCCATTACATCTTCTCCTTCGGGGATAGGTTTTTGTTGGCAAATTTTCCGAAGTTTCTGTAGCAGAACAGAAGGTTCCTGCATCTCCAACCCCTACTTCAGTTTTAGCATCGCCTCACTCTCTACGGCTATTCGCTTTATCGCTAGCCTTTTCATCTTGCTATCAGCCGTACTCCCCTCTGATAACAAAGCCAAACACTCATCGATCAGTTTTTTGAACTTACTTTCCAGAATGCAAAGGTATTTCTGTATATCTTTCAGGCTGTTTTCGACTTCTCCCATACTATCCTCAAAATTGCATATACTCTAGTTCGCATCTGCCTGCTAAAAATTGCTATTCATTGCAAAAGAAGAGGACGGCTACTGTTGCTGCACAAGGGAGTTTTTTGAGGTTTTTGAGGCTTCGGACAACCTAGAAGAGACCCAATGACCAGCAGTCATAGCATCTATTCCAGGCACCACTTCCTTATTGAAGAAAGCTACTTTTGGTTTCATGCCGTTGCTGCTTTGCTCTTAAAAAGATTGAAATAGCTAACCGCTGTCTTCCTCCCTTTGTGTTTCCTCACGAATTGTAGATTTAGATGGAAGTTCGTCTTATTAAAAGGATGGAACTCCATCATCATCTATTTATACTGTGTACTTGTATTTATCTTATTCAAAATCGATTGAAGCTTGTTGGCAATCCAAATGAGAGAGAGGTCTATTTTTCCCTTGTGGTTTGGTTTCTTTATTTTTTTAGGGTTGTTCATTAGTCTTTTGCTTGTCTGCTGGTGGTATTACTGGACTAGCCTTTCTAGTGGATATTGGCTCAGTTGGCTACTCGTTTTCTTTGGCTTGCAGAGACTCGTCGGATTGTGTTCTTGAGGCCTGGCTCTTGAGATTCTTCTTGCGCCTCAAAAACTCGAACACGGACTCCCCTTGCGGTACTAAGGGTATCGAGAGTGGCGGTGGATGAGTGAGCACTCTGCCTGTGTTGGCTGCTGTCACAAGTTCCTCTTTCCTTTATTTCTGGTCCGTTTGCATTTTTATTGTTAAAATAATCCAGATATTAACTTGTTTTTATTTTAACGAATCTCTCCCCAACTCATCTAAATTTTAATGTGTCTTCTCAATAAAAACTAGGTTAATTTTAATAAGAAAATAAATGAAAAAATTCAAGAAAACTATTTTGTTTTGATCTTGAAAAAATGACCCTCCTACTTAAATAAAAAAAAACGAATGATTCACAAAAAATATGTATCTTTGAAATGAAGTGATTTCTAATATTTAAATACTAATACTTTTTTTTTAAAGAGAAGTAATTATGAAAATATTTTTAGATATTGTTGGGTCATCAGACAAGAGCTAGAATGTCTGGATTGTTCAGGACTATACTGCTTGGAATCATTAATACCATGTCTAAATTAATCATAAAATGAGCCAATTAGTTAAGTAATTTATGCGATAAATATTAGGGTTGTTACTTATAGACCGGTGAGTCTTGGTCTTGATCTTATCCAAATAGCCAGTCACCAGTATTTTTATCAGCGCCAAAACCACTAAGAACTCAATAGCGAACTTCGCATTCGCAATCTTCTGAAAAGTTGAAGTGATGTCGTCTTTGCAACTCTGGATGTAAGTTACTGATAGATTATTCAGATCAATCTGCACCTGCTCGAGTTGCTGTTCGATCGACAAATAAATCGGACTTGCCATCAGTAATTGCGAAGGATTCTTGATGATGTTCTTGATCTCTTCAACTTTACCGTAGATGGTCTCGCGGTCTTGGTCTGTATCGTTGATGTTGCTGAACATCTGTTCAGCCGAAATGTAGAGCTGGGACATCTCGCTCACTAACTGAGTATAGTAAGTACCGTCAGCAAGATATTCCTGGGCGAATACAGTTGTGTAACGGTTGTGGTTGCGCACCTCGCCGATGAGCACCACTTGCTCTTCGTAGTTCTGAAAAGGAGTGAAGAAGTACCCATGGAGAAAGTACTCCCCTATACAGTAGCCGAGCAAGAAGACTGTAAGGAACGAGAGAAAGGCCAGTTGAGTTTCGGAAGAAGGAATCATGTTGAGGCGTACCTTCGGGATCTTCTTCTGTTCGTCCTCTTCGACGTGGGTCTTGCCTTTTCTCAGTCCGGCTAGCTCATCAGCAGTTCCAGATAACAAATCCTCATCTTATACCCTATCCTCAAGCAAGGCCTGATTTTAATCGATGGCAGCTTCCGGCTTACTGGGCGAAACTGATTCGATATCCTTTTTACTGCTTCTCCGCTTGATAGTCGAACTGTACTTGTGATTTTCCTCAAAGTTATCAGTCAAAAACCTCTAACATTTAGTTTGAATATCGATTATTTCGCTGATTTTGATGAGCCGATACACCCCCAACAAGCGCTCGTTGGTCTGATCAAGCTTGATAATGACTGGGAGGATGAGCAAGAATATTATCATGACGCTCGTGATCCTAAGGCCGAGAAGGACCTTGCGAACTTGGCTGTAGTTGTCGAAGCGAGACTGGAAATAATTGGTGAGGGAGTTCAGCTTCACGTAAGCGAGGGCAGGGAACGTCGACAGTCCGTTATTCTTGATAAAGTATAAGTCTTTAATGAGATTAAGGTCGCCACTCAAAGAAGTCACGTTAAAGCTTGAAAAATTTCTGAGACTCAGGGATAAGCCAGTCGTGATGAACTGGAATACTGCATCTGAGTACTAAAATTCCTGAGTGATGGCGGTGCCGCTGTTATAAAAGTTAAAGGTGTCGAAGAGTTTTGGCGCAGTGTACCCGTACACCGAAGACAAATAAACCTCCTGCCGTATGAGATCGACAAGGGTACTCTGGAGGTAGTTAATGGTACTATTCATGTGCTTCTGATAATAACTAAACTGGGCGGCACTGAGGGACAGGTTGCGAGTCATCTACATCTTGCGAGCATCGAAGTCGATGTTTCCGAAGCAGACCAGCATGGCTTGGGTCTCGTTCATCGTGCTCAGCGCGATTTGGATCTCGTTGGAGTCGCTGATGTTACGGTAGAGGTCCACAGACACCAGAGTTATCTCTAAAGATAAGAAGAAATAGACACTAACCATCAGCAGAATCAAAAGTATCTTAGTTTCTTTCTTGGAAGCGAACTATCTGAACTTTTTTAGATAATTCACCTCTCCGTCGTTTTTATTTTCATCTACTTCCTTCATCATAGTGATCTGGCTCTTCAATTTTGGCTCCGAAATCACATCCATTGACTTATTCTTTTCCATTTGCGACTCATCATCCATCAGAAAGAACTTCAAAACTTTCAATTTGATCTTTCCGTAAGTGGATTCATGGGCTACGAATAGCCTCACCCGAAACTGATAGGGCTTTTGAACCTGATCCTCGTCTTCCTGGTCGTATATCTCGTCATCGACGTACTCGTCTGATATGATGCGTGTGTCGATGAAAGTTTAGATGCCTTCTTGCTTTAATTACTCGTTCGGATAGGCCTCGTCCAATTTGAATTCTGGGAACAAGTAGTTGATTGTGATTTGGCTGTTGTTGCCTGTCCGCACAATGCTTTCACTAGTCAGTCCGAGAGATCGGGAACAAGACTCACTCACACCTTATAAGGCGAGGGTTTCTTCGTTGTACATGATATAGTGAGGGGTGGGGCCTTCAAAGGTTTCCATCTTTTTTATGAATCCTGCCAGGTGGAATCCATCCTCCAATTAGGGGATCAGCTTGACCAAAACATTTCCCTCCATTAAATATCCTCTTTTGCTCATGGCAAACACTATGAACTATTTACTCTCGATATCTTTATCCGGGCGATTGATATATTTAACAATAAAGCCATCATGGAGGTCATAGTAGACCTTCGGCATTATCTTGGTCACCTTCTGCCCGACAACCTCCTGCTTTCCATAGCCCAGGATTCGGTCCAGTTCTGAATTACAATTAACTATTACTCCCATATTGTTTGCAGAGGTGGCGATAGTAATGATGCAGAGATTGGAGTTTTCTCGAAACTTTAGTTAATTCCCTTCCTTGGCATTTGAAATATCGTTCGAGTTTTTTTCGCTTTTTATTCTTTCAGTGAGTTTGTCATATTCCTTTTTATTCAGGACAATCCACTTGAGAAACTTCGAGTAAAGCACCAAAGTTTTGATGTTATTTGGGTAAATCTAAGTGATCTTGGTGAAAAGTTCCTCAGCTCTCTTGGTTTGGAGATCGAAACGCTTTGCGAGATTCCAGAGCTTGAGAACCGAGGGCGAGTCCTCCGTCAGTTCCCTCCAATACTCGAGATTATTCTGGGCACAGGATTCAATCTAGTTCTCCAGTTGTAGAAAATACTTGTTGAAGTCAAGATATACCCGTATGGCATGGCCTTTGTCTTGAGACAAATCGTTCTCCTTTTACTTGCTCTATTCCTAGAACTGCAGTTTCAGGCGATATATTAGGAACTCTTCCGAAAATGTTGGTTTTTCGTGGCCAGTCTCTGTGATGTAGTGAATGGCCTGTATCTTACTCTCCAATTTCAAGTACAACAGATACGAGTACACAATCTTAAAGATTATCATACCGGGATATTTCTTGATGTAGTCAAGAAGCAAGTATTTTAGAAATTCGTGGAATCGAAACAGTTCCTCCTCTTGGGATAATTTTTTTCTCTTGAAGAAATCGTCCAAGAAGGAATGGCAGGAGCAACCCGACTCTTTTTCACAAGAGGCATTATGAATCTTCATGAAGCCAAGAAGCTGGATTTTGCGGTGGTGAATGTGCACCGTCTCTATGATCTAGATGAGCATTTCCAGAAATTACTCGGCAACCTGTTTGTTCTTCTTAAGGTTCCTGATGCCTTCAAGAAAAATCTTACGTTTTGAGTGCATCTCGATCTGAACCAACGTATAGCACAACGGCACAAGCCCCACCAGCGTATAAATAAAACACAAGTTCGGGGTATTGGCGCTGCTCAGATAGAACTGAAGGATGTTGACGAGGCTGAACCATGCCAGAGAGATATCGCAACAGTACCCAAAATAGAAGTACCGCTCGTTGTAAGTATGACGAGAGAAAAGCCTGAAAAAGAAGATATAGCCACTCATCACCACAGCCAATGCAAAGAGGAACACGTTGGCGTACTGCTCACTGGAGTCTATAACAAAGTAAAGAGGAAGTCCGAGCTTGATTATGACTTTGCCAAAATAATAGAAGTTGGAAGAAGTGCCCATACAGGAACGGTTGAACGGGTTGCGAATAAAGTAGATCAGTGCGAACAGGATGCTTTACACGATTACTACGAGCCCTACCACCACTGCAAGAGCGCAATAGGCTATATAAGTGGGAGAGTAGCACACCTAATTCTCGTGATATTGTGAAGTGGCGTCACAATACATCACAACCAGCACGATATTCAAAAGCGGAGTGGTGAGCACGGTATTGAACAGAAGAATCTGGATGTTGGATATTTTGGCGAGAAGTTCAGCAGTATCGGTGACGGTTTCCCGAGTCAACAAGTAGATTGTAGCTGCCAGAGTACACAAATGCAGGGTCACTATGATAAATGAGAATATTATTATCACCTTCCAGATACCATCCACATCGCGTATGAGTGCCTAGAACCCCAGGTACTTGAGACCGAGCTGAAATTGGTTCATCCCTATGGCTGAGTTGAGAAAGCTGAACTCGGGGTGGATGCAGTACCAAAGAAGCTGGAGTGTCTCGATGAGAACCAGGAAATAGTAAGCATACTCGTTAAAAGAGTCGAGACTTTTGAGGAGGTGGTTAGTTATCCGGAAGAGTACCTTCTTTGATTTTTATTGGAGTTCTTCGATTGTTTACTCCTCATCTATTTATTTGTCTTTCTCCATAATATTTGTATGATTTGGAATATTGTCGAAATATATATATAATAATTCCAATAACAGTGAAACATTAAAAAAATAACTATGCCAATGGTTTATGTATTGAAACAATATTTAAAAAAATCATTGAGTATTTAAAAAAAAAAACATTGCAATCATATGAATATAAAAAAAATATTTAAAAAAAATATTTTAAAAAAATATTTAAAAAAATATATATATTAAAAATATATGCCTATATAAAAATATTATTGATAGATGTATATATATATATATTTTCCCCATTTAAAAAATAAATAAAACCTTTATGATTAAATTTACTATTAAAAGTATAATAATAACTAATCCTAATATGAATAAAATATTAGAATTAATATATATTTAAAGAGAAAAACAGGAGATATATTTATGTAATTCCATAAAAAATTAACAATCAAACTTAGTTGTTAAATATAAAAGTCTCCGCATAAAATATATATACACATTTTTTTATAAATCAATATAATGAATAAATAAAATATCCGAACCATACAAGCCACCAAAGCTTTGACCAACAAACAACCACAGCTGGCCAAGCCTTTCCAGCAGAAAGCATCGTCACTCAAGAAATATAGCAACAACAATAACAACCAGACCAGTAACCATAAACCCCATCCGAGAAACCAATGTATTAATGGTGAGGGCCAGAATAACCAAACATCTATTTTAGCCTAAACTTCAAACTTGACAACACCCAACTTAAACAACAATAATAATCAAAAACAAATGCCACCCAGCAGGCCTTCATCGGCCAAAAACAAACCATCTAGGCCATCGTCCATCTACCACAAAAAGCAATACCCTCGACAACAGCAACAAAGGAAACCTTCTTCAGCCAAGAAATACACCCCTACCCCTGTCCCGAACAATAAAAAGACACTCGAGACTTCCTTACAACATATCATAATACCTCCAGGATCTAAAAGAAACCAACCATTAAGATAGTCGTTAATATAACAATCTCTCGTAGCCAATAATAATAATAATATTAACGATAATAATAATAATGATCATTAAGTATATAAAAAATAATAATTAAGAAAGTCTTTCAACGAGATAGTTGATAGAGTTTTCAAAAGAGTGGATTTTTTCGACAAAAACAGCCTCGAAGCTGCTAACATCAACAAGTGGATCAGCCAAACTGTGCTCTACTTCTTCGGCACCATTTTCCATAAGATACGTGTGGGCGTCAAGATGAGCAGAGCCGAATTCTTAAGGCAGACGGAGATCGTTTTTCAGAAGAGCTCGATCAAAGACATATCCAACTTCATAGAATCTGCTTTGCCAAGCCCAGAAGCTGCGCCTGACTATTCGGAGAAACTTAATCTTGACTACTACGGAAAAAAAAAGTTTTCCTTTTCAGGACAACCAAGTCCAAGAGCAGAGTCAATGTCATCGTATTCCTCTGCTCACCAAACCGCTGAGTCATTATTATTTGCAAAACAAAATTGGAAAATGGAAGAGAATCTGCCTCAGCGGAATTAATACCCATCCGCAATTCCTAATGAGTGGACTCTTTCAGGAGGAGGGGTTTGGGACGTTCCCCTCAGGAGACAACTGCATCAACAAGCACAAAACCATCATCATCATAATCTCCGGATCTCCCAACATTTATAATTCTAGAACCTGATGGGTGTGAGTCAGGCAGTAACGCCTCTCTTTTCAGATGGAACAAAAGCAATAACTAGTAATGCAATTAGTAATACCAATAGTAATAGCATCTACAACCAAAATCGACATTTACTCAATATCACAGCCGACTTTACCAAAGATACCAACTCTACTGTTAATAACAATATCAATTTCAATAAGAATACCTAAAAAAATATTAATAGTCTAAGCCAAACTGCTCCGAAAGCCTCTTCATCCTACTCGATGACGGCATACCCGGATATTAATAAACGGGAACAGTTTCAACAACAATCCAAAATATTGTTCAGGGACATGGATCTGAAACACTCATTCAACTACGGAGCCGATACCCTGAGCTCAAAGCCTTAATAATCCAAAGTTGAGAGAAGGATCAGCCTGGATACGTCGAGCAACGTGAACATTAATAGTAATAACGATAACTTGGTGGCATTCAGGACAAACTCGAACAACAGTGCTTCCAAAGAAAACGACCGCTCCGAACATAGTTCAAACTGGAGGCAGCTTCAGAAACAGACTTCAGAAGAAGAGGCGAAGATTGGTCAGCTCAAATAGAAGTTGGATTATTTTATAAAGCGGAATAGTTAATATTTGGAAACAAGTAAAAACGTGCGTCTACAGAATGGATTTTGATAATATTTGATAAAGTAGTATAAATACTGTCTATATGTTCGTTTTTATTTCTATTTTTCTTGAAAGAATATTTGAATATATAATTATCCATTTTATTTTATTTATTTTTTATGGACATATTTTCTCGCATTGTATTTATGATTTGATATTAATTTAATAGATGTCTATAAATATTTAAATACTATATGATTAATTTCTTCCTCTCTTTTCTATTATTTTTTTAAAGATAACTTTTAAATAGTGGTTGGGTTTCTGAAATCCTATATATATATGTGTGTACCGAATTTTTTTAGTACTGTATAAACAGTATAATTGATTGTTATCTTATATTAATACTGAACATAATAATATCAAATAAATAAAAGACTATCGATTATAAATTCAAAGAATTAATTTTTTTATCTCCATTTATTATTATATGTGTATATTTTTGTATTATTGTTGTATTTTTTATATTTGCTCCAGAAACATACTGATTTTGGAGTATTTGTAGAAATTTATTTTGCTGATTTATATAAAATAATGTTTTTTATGTGAATTTGAACTAGATCTATCTAGAAATATATATATATGTGTGATTCAAATAATAAACTCTAGTATTTTCCTGCATTTTTCTTCCTCTTATTCATTTCCAAAATACTCTCATTAGTATTTTAGGGGGGTTAGAGTTTATGTATATTTTTTTGGGCTTGTTTTAGATTACTCAGACCTTCAGCTCCATTGCACTATCATTGGGCAAATGGACAGGTAGAAAGTCAACCTCTTCCCAATGAGATTTAGTTGTTACTGATGGAGGCGTATTCTTATTAGCTGTCGTAGAGTTAATAGGAGGGATCTTTTTAGTCCCTCGTATTGGAAGTTGAGCTTGTTGCTTCCCTTCAGGATTACTTCGAATGCATCCCATAATTATTCTCTTTTTTGTATAGGAAAATATATACTTTTATTGGGAAAGTTTTTATGAATAAATATTTTAGAGGGCTAGTTTTTTTTATTTATTATGTAAATTGTTATTATTTTCAAATGTTCTTGTTTTTATTTTTTAATCTTAATCTATATATGTATATATTTTATCTTATGTATATAACATACATGTGTAAAAATGTATGCACAGATAAACTAATTTTTTTATTTATACACCTTTCGACATTTTGAATAATAAAATTTATTCTATCAATTTATTATTAAAATAATAATGGTATTGATACTGAAGTTAAAAAACTGAAAAATACAGAAATATATAGAATAGACCAGTTAATTTATTAAAACGTAACTATAATTCGCGAGTAAACTAAAATATTTATTAATCAAATATATTTATATTTCTATCAATAAGGCTACTTCAAAATATATATATAAGTTAATACATATACTTTTTTAAAAATTTGTCTACTTATATATTGTAAAATTAATTATTCCATAGGTTTCTTGAGATTAAATAGTAAATTATGTTTATCTTAATATTTGAAATGTATGTATTTTCCAAAGATAAAGTCGATGTTCTTTGGATAAATTCTACCCATCTCCTCTTCACATGTTAAACAATCAAGACTTAATAAGATAATTGAAAATAAAGAAAGAAACAAATAATCGTAATTATCGATAACTAACAAAATAAGAAATTACTACTTTTTTTTATTTTAATAATTCATTATTCTATAACAATAATTAAATAATAATAAATAATTTTTTAAAAGTAATAAAAAAAATAATTACTACTGGTAAAATCAAAAAAGAAACTATGCATCAAAGGTTATACTTTCATTATGTTATGGAGTGAGGTTATTAATAAAAAAATATATAAACAGAAACGAAAGGTAATCTGGATAAAGGAAGTTCATAAAAGCGGACGGAGACCATTACGAAGAGGGGGGGGGGGCTGATACATAAAAAAAGAGTTGCTCTTCATAGTCGAAGAAAGATTCAAAGTGGATTTATAACTTTTAAATCATTGGAAAGTTTAACAACTATGACACTTCCCTAGATATATAAGTTTTTTTATATATATTTTTTTTTCGAAAAACATACATAAAATAAAGCAACATTTTAATATTGGTTTTGAATAGTTTTAGCTAATATTCAAACTATGAATATTGAATAATGTAAAATCAATCAAATTTAAAAATCTTCAGGTGGTAATTTCCATTGTGAAATCAAAGTGACACACATTAAAGAGGCTTCAAAAATTCAGAATTAAGGTAAATATCAAGGCCTCCGCGAAATATTTTTTTTTTCTCTCTAATAATAATACATATTTTGTTATTGTAAATGTATTACAGTTGAGAAACATTAGCCGAAGTCATAAAAAAGATGGTAAAGGAAGCAGAAGCAACATGGCAAACGGGTTAAATATTTTCACATAAAAACATTTTTCATCTATTGGGACATATAGTCTCAAAACCTTCTAATTAATAGTAAATGAGCACAAATAGTTGACTAAAGAGCTCTTACGGAAACCAGATCCTTGAAAAAGGAGATATCCACGAAGGAATTTGGAAAAATAATGTAATGAATGGAAAATATGTAAAGACAAGTAAATAACCTAAAAGCAAGTATGTAGAGAAATTTAAAGATTACAAAAATTAATGGATACGCTTTTTCGCAGATGGAAATAGATGGGAAAGATAACGGAAGGAAGGCTAACATCATGGATACGGAAAACAATTGGAATTAGTGGAAATAAATACGAATTATAATAAAGCAACGATATTATAATATGGGCAAGGAAAGTATATTTTGGCAGATAAAAGGAGATATGACAATAAATAATTTATAAAAGGGCATGAGAAACGGAGAAATACGAACGGAGAACATGACGAAGGTTGATGGTGATTTGGCGTGAAGCAAAGAAAAGGAAA
Organism: Halesus radiatus; assembly: GCA_022606495.2. NCBI lineage: Eukaryota > Metazoa > Arthropoda > Insecta > Trichoptera > Limnephilidae > Halesus > Halesus radiatus. The sequence continues at coordinate 26,040 of JAHDVE020011991.1, forward strand.
GGTTTTTTTTTTAAATGCGCTACTTTAAGTGGTTTGATTATCGAGGAGTATTTTTTTATTTATTTTACCTCAATTTCATTTTTATAATGTACAATTATTATTTTTGTTGGGACTGCTATCATGATTAGTAACTTACTCGAGATGGAGTCTGTATATCATTGTTCTTTTTATATTAATTGAATAATTTATTTTGTCTCTGTTAATTATTTGCTACATTAGATAGTCTTGGTGGAATGGCGTGATAATTTAAAGATATGGTGAGTTTAATATTGATAAAATATTGATGCTTTTGAATGATTAATTAATTTTGTTAATACTTTTATCATTCTAAAATATATAAGAAGCGAATATAGAGGCTATATTAACATAAAAAATAGCTATTTAAAATTAAACAATACAAATAATAAGGAACATTCAAATTTTCAAGTTTTTATAAGATAATATCAAATAAATGAGTTCCTTTTATAGCTATATGTTTAGAATCAAATTATTTTTTTACTATTTATACATATATATGTATTTAATAGTATATTATAAATATACATTTCGTTATGTTCTATTTAAGTTTGTGAAACAAAAAATCCTAGAGACATTCTGTTTAAGTCCACCATTTCTCCATTGTTAACTATCTTTTACTAAACTCTAACCCTTTTCTCTCAGGAGATTACTTTTTATCAGTATGCTTGGATTTCACGCAATTCCATAGCTTTTTGAGTTCATATGTATTTCACGTAGATGTTGTATTATAGATTTACACATTGAGGGTTTGAAATCCCTATGGTATTAAATACGACTACAATTACTACTAAAGTCTCCACAACTTTCATAATATATATGCATATATATATATAGATAAATGATAGGTATATTATTAATGAGAAAAAAAAACTGGTATTTAATTTAATATCGGGTATAACATATCTTTGAATATTATTTTTATTTGATATACTTAATTTTTCATTTATTTAATATTAGTTTGTTTTCCTATTAAACAAATCTAAATTAACAAAAATAACTAAGCAATAGAGTCCTCTCTTCTAAGAATGTAAAGTTTGATCCTGATTACTTTTATAGTGGTTACATCCGCTCAAACACATTTTACCCTCCAACAAAATCTAACTGACTCTACAGATACTCTATTCGATATGACTCTCTCAGCCGATAAGACTCTTTTAGTGACTGGGGGTCAAGACCAACAGTTGATAATATACAAACTCAACTGCTCAGGCTACTATAATGTTTTTCAAAAAATATCTGTAAAAAACCCAGTTCTAGCTATTGAAATAGCCCTAGATAAAAGCTTCTTGGCCTTTGGAAGTTCGAATGGTAATGCTCAAATTTTCTTCAGAACAACAAATGGTACTTATAGCCCATTTCAATAAATCAATGCTTGTTAGTCTGTAACGACTATCGGTATGAGTTCATCTGCCAAAAAGATTTTTTTCGGTTGCAGCTCAGGTTATGCCACTCTTTACGATTTGAGATCCTAGGGCTACCCTACGAAATATTCCCTTTCATATATTGACTGGTGGGACTGGAAATATCCGCTCACAAGAATCGATTTTGTCGAAGACGGAATGAT